>APFE030218553.1:19037-131455 GCA_000404065.3 Pinus taeda | reverse complement strand
TTGATAAGGTAGCCACTGAATTCTGTGAAAAGGTAAATGAACAGATCAGGAACACTGCATTGGCAGTAGAAGGGGCAAGTACAATGGGTTGTCCAGTTGTATTGGATCCAACAGCTAGAAAGTTTGTTATATTATATATAATATAGACAGTACACCATATGCTGAAAGTAGAGTTTTAGTTCCAGGAGAGATGAGAAGATCACATGAAAGAGTTTCTGACAGTTTACTATCAAATGACATTGACTGCAGGATGACCATCTGCAAACCAACTTGGGTGACCAACGATGACATGGATAATTTGTCTACCTTATTAGAGCAATGCCATGGAGTTCAAACTTCAAACTAGCAGTGTATTTCATGGGTGAAAATAATTTTCAGACCTGAGAATTCAAGCTGAGCAACTGTGCTCTGTGTAAATTTTGTAACTGTATAAATTCATATATAACGACAGTTCCTGCGATTTCTTGCTGCCCATAGTATTTTGTCATGCTTGCAGTAAACGCATGTTAGAGTATAGTCCACCCAATTATTTCCCACATGACATAGGTGCTGCTTCCATAGTTTGTATGTCAAATGTCATGCAAATTAAAAACACAAACTGAATGTCTCATATTCTTTGCCTGTCACTCCGTTATCTCCCCACTGTAAATCCAGCCATCACTTGAGAAAAAAAGGAGAAGTTTTGAAAAGGGAAAATTCATGTACGTGCTATATGGTCCGCAATTTCCATGATTACTGACCCCTCTAAAATAACGCTTGTTGAAACCAAAAGAAGCACAAGACGTTTCCCATATAGAGACATGAGGTATCTTGTACCAATTAGGTCTATTAAATATAAACTATAAGCCAAGGCCATTTCTTTTTTGGGAGCGTGGGGGAAACGCCCTCAGGGAAGGGAAACGTTTCCCTGGCACGTCACCCTGAGTTTCCTCCATATTGGGAGCGTGGGGAAACGTCCCTATCGTCCCGAAGTCCCGGAGCACGGGGATTTCGAGGAACACTAGGGGGGGGGGGGGGGGGGGGCGAGTCCCCGTGGAACACTGGGAAAAACATGATATAAGAAAACTAGCCTCTGCTATAAGGAACTAAAGTCTCAACCTCATAGCATGGAGCGGAGAAATAAATCAATAGTACAAGTATGTGCAGGTTCTACACAGAACCAAAGAAAAACAACAATGCTACCAAAGAGAGTGGCTTTCCTACAGGGCAATCAACCTCCCCTAATGCAATCTCTCCAACCATCCAAGGCCCTAGGGAAGAAACAATATATAAATGCCTGGTCAAATGCACCAGAAGAAGGGGAAGATTTGGTCTCAGATATGTCTCGTTACCAAGGTGCTGCAACCCACAGCAGAGATCTGGGGGAGGTATCTTGACCACTGGTGTGGTATGAGTTGTCCCGAGATCTAAGTTCAAGCACAGAAGGCCTCCCTGGGTCTCATAGATCTGATGGCTGATGAAATGTTGCTGTATGCCTCTCTTGGTACCTCTGTCTACTAGAAGCACCAGAAAGAATGCTGTAATCAGATAGACAAAACCAAATCTAGGCTAAAGGTGGGCAGAGTGAACAAAATTCAAGTCCAAAGGCCTCCCTCACGTATAGTGCCAGGCATCTCTAGTCTGAGAAGCAGAAGAAAGTAGATAGAGATTTCCAAGTTTCTCTAAAAAGATGGAAAAATCGTCCTCTAATCTTGTCGTAGATGGAGCAACCTCCATCTCAATCTCATGAAAATCGCTGGCAAGTCCTATGTCCTTCAGTGGTATGATGGTCAATTTCAACACAAAGATGATGACAATACCCAAAACTGCCCAAGGGGTATCCAAAGAGTATGCATCCAATGCTGAAGTGTGTAAGGGGGGCAAATAATAAGGCCTTCTCTTGGCTTCAAAAAGTACTCTATAGAGAAGGCCATCTTGGAGCTTAGCCCACCCGATGGGTTGACCCAAGTAACTCAAATATACTATCTAATGATGTCCTCTATGATGATCCTCTTCTATTCATGCCTATTTAACCAAAGTCAACGAGGAGCGTCCAGAGAATATCTAAATGGAGGCAACAGATCAATCAACGCCAACTCACTGAAGTGGAGAGGAAGCCTCTACAAACCAATAACGAGCTCAATCAGAGAATATCTAAATGGAGGCAACAGATCAATCAACGCCAACTCATTGAAGTGGAGAAGAAGCCTCCACAAACCAATAACGAGCTCAATCAGAGGTACTAGTAGTGGCTATGGCCTCCAAGGAACAATAGCTAAGATAAGGATAGGGATCACTACCCGTTGGGAAGTCTGCAAAATCTCAAGCCCAATGAAATAAGGAAACCAGGCCATATATGGTTTCAATCTTCAAGGGGGGTGCCACAAACCCTATCTAAATAATGACCAAGGGAACCATCCCCTTGTATCTAATGATAGAGCGAAGCATATGAGTTTAAACTCTCTCTATCATGGTCCAATCTGACTCCAATGAACTAGGTCTGTAGACCTCTGAACCATAGAGAACCATGGATCTGATAAGGCTACCCATGACATCCATCCTGGACTAAATGTCCTGAATATGATTCCAAAAACATTGGCACTCGAGAAGGACAAGGGACTCATAGCCTTTGTTGATTGAAGACCGGAGGGATTTCCTTCAACCAAATCTAGGCCATGAAAACTAACCACCAAGGTAAGTGTAAACAATTGTGCCCTTGATTTCCACACCCCTTAAATAAAAATGGTACTTTGAGAGGGTGGGTTTTGACCCATTAAAGATCATAACCTTGGTTTTTCCAAGGTTGACCACCAGCTGAGGAAGAACCACAAAAACTAGATAACACATCTAGTTGTCTCTAAAATCCTTCAACATGGAGGAAGAGGGCCACATCCTCAGCAAAGAGGGAAGAGGACAACCCTATTTTACCCCAATGGTGCTCATATTTTACCCCAATGGTGCTCATAATGAAGTCTGACATTTTGTGAGCAAACTCAGGAGGAAAAACAAGTGGATCTTGTCACAAAAGACATTCAAAAGAACAATTCATAGCTCCATTATGGGTCTTCATCCAGAACTCAATTCTGACCAGCCACCAGCAGATCAAGTGCAAATACAGAACATAGCTACTTTTAAAGAGGATGCAGACCTTTTGAGGATATTTCCATAAACTTCACAAGTTCAGGTCCCAGAATCAAAAAAGGAGAAATCAGAAGCTGAAAAGAAGAAAGTGGAGGTGGGGGATAAGGACCCACCTCTCCTTCCTTTGAAAAGATTCTTAAGAAAAGTTCATATTCCACCCCTCCATTACCAAGAGTAAAAGAAAAAGAAAAAAAGCAAAGAGAAACTAATTCCCAGCAAACTCTAGACTCCCCTGGATTTAGTGGGGGATTAATATTGCTCAAACCTTAATCATGTTTTGCTTCTGTATTGTTTTGGGTAAGCAATTTGTAAGAATCTACTCTTGAAATCAGAAAGCTGATAAGATCAGTTTTGGAAGGTTTGGAGTTGGATCTCTCCCTTTTATCCGTTTTGATGTGAGAGGGACTTTTTGTTTTGTTGTCCATTTCTGTTGAGATGCTCTGAAGCAGTCCTTTCTTGTATCTTTGCTGCATACATTTGACACAGATTTTACTAATAAAAATCTACTAGTTCTCGTCAAAAAAAAAATAGTTCAGTAATTATTTGGATCAGAGCTGGCACTTAATTTGTGGATTGTGTGAATAGTGTAGTGGCACCACGACTGTGGGAATCCCAAGCAAACATGGTTAAAAAAATCAGTTATGTAATCTAGAAGTGCTACTCTCCCATGTTTGAAAATCTCAGCTTGGAACCCCTCCTCATCTCCCACACTGCTGGTGTTCATCTCCCAGATTTGGAATACAGATGAGACATAGCAGCAGAAGATGAAAGTAGTTTAGCCGACCTAGAGTGGATCCATACAAATAAATATGGTAAAATCTTTATATTAAGAAGGGTACTGTCAGAAGGAAAGAGTCAAGTAAAGATGGGAATCACAAGAGGAATAGTGGGCGACATGTCAATGCAATCTCAAATACACCAACAGAGATCTATAAAACTTCATATCGTTCTTGACATTAGACAACAAAATTGTTAATTTTGGGTATGTTCTATGCTTAGAGCAATTTATTTCAACTTTCACAGTTAGCTCAATATGTTTTCCAGATTAGCAATCACATCAGCATTAAAGTAAACAGCAGATAGAACATGTAAACAGCAGATAGAACATAAACATAAATCGCAGAAGACAAGCCAAGACAAGAGGACACAAGATGTGGCGCTAGCCAAGGATAAACCCCAATGTGGGGAAACCCTTGATCAATTCTTTTTATATGTTCTTCAATAGTTCAGCACAGAGAGAGAGAGAGAGTACATTTACAACAGAAGTCAACACTTTGACTTATCTATATAAGAGCGTAGATCATCTCTAAGAAGATGATACATGAGATCAGTTGAAGACATGCTACTTCAACTGATTCTCCAAGGTGACTCCTTCACCTATCATTGTGTTGCATCTCATCATCATGCTGCACCTCATTGTGCTGCACCATGCTGCACCCATCATCACAACGCTGGACCTTATGCTGCACTGCTGTCCTATGTGCCATTGTTGCACCATGCTAGCCACTGCTGTCCTATGTGGCATACTGCTGTCCCACTGTTAGCGACATGGCCATTCCATGTTTGTTTGCTGTCCCATTGTTTTGCTGCTGTCCCACTGTTAGTGACATGCCCATTCCATGTTTGCTTGCTGTCCCATCACAGCGTGCTATACCTTGCTGTTGTCCCAATAGCTTTGCCATACCTTGCTACTGTCCCATGTGTCTTAGCAGCACCAAATAGCCCAGCTGTCCCATTTACTAGCACTGTTGTACAATGTCATCGCTGTCTTATCATTGTGCTGTCCCATTGAACACTGCTGTACCATGTCCTAGGACCCTCATCCATTAGCATCCTCAGCGCCAAAATACCATCGGCTGCATGCTACAGCTCACTGTTCAAAGTCCACTCCTATGCTGCCACGTAGGCCTGGTTTGGGCATCATTACAGTCCCATATCCAGCCTTTAATTCTGCTGTTAAGGAGTGTGGTTGCCCTTTGTTAGGAGGCTGACCCCTCTTGCTGTGGTTCTGGGCAGTCTAGCCCTCTTCAACAACCTCAGCCTGCCTGTAATTACTGCAGCACCCTACAGCAAGACTGTGTAGGGTTGCGGCTGCCCTTCCATGGACCTGCACTCCTCCAAAGTGCCCTCAAATCAGTCCTATGACTGCGGCTCTTCCAGCAAGGGAACTCGGCCCTCCTTCACCTGAAACAGGCCTTAAACTTACTGTGTTTAGCCCTTAAACTTACCTCAGAGATACGCTGTCCATACAGCCCTTCCACGCTGTCTAGGGCAGCCTCCTAATGCTGTGGCTAGGGCATGCTATTATCCTCCTTGACTGCATCTTTGTAGGGACCAGCGTATAGGGCTATAGGCCTCCTTCTTGACTGCGTAGAGACCAGCATATAGGTTAGGGCTCCTTCTTGATAACGTTAGGGCTTCCCTTCATGACTGCGTCCTCTAGATTAGGGCAGCATATTTCTTCTTCTTGACTGCGGCTAGGTGATGCATAGAAGCTAGGGCTAGGACTGCGTCTAGGGTTGATTGTTAAGCCTCCTGCGCCTTAGGGCTACTTCCTCCTAGATTTCTCTCACACTAAAACCCAAGACAAGTGGAGAGAAATCAAGAGAGAAGTGTGTGTGAAATGACTCTCGAGTCATTTCCTTTTATACTAAAACGTTGAGCACATATGTGGGTTATTTGGTTGCTGGCCGACCTTGACGAATTGTCTTATAACACAAATAAATTCATAACTCCATGAATACTTATCGAAATCAGATGATCTTTAGATCAATCCTACACCTTTCGGTGAAAGGGATCCAAGAAAAATATCAGCTGCCATAAATAAGATGACCCACATGGAGTTTCGCCCTAGTTGCCAATTTTAAAAACTAACTCGAAAAATGCAGAATCATTTCATTCTCAGGTTATGAAAAGGACTTCAGGCATTGCAGAAGGAAAGATAATCTTTCAAAAAAATGTTGGTTAAATGATACATGTTAACACCTTACGAAGATCATGGATTGAACAAGATTTGTAATGATCTATATTTTGTATTTCCGCTATTCCGCTGGCTCTCTGAAACCCTAGCTGACTGCAACTCTAGCTCTCTCGCCCGTAATGGCCAGCCCGAAGGGGTCTCCTCCCCCTCCAATCAACGATACAGCTGCGTTCCAAGCACTAATTGCCTCCCTCCCGACGAAGCAAAGGTCCAAGGAAAACCTGTCAAAGTTCATCAAGCGAATGGAGGAAATCCCTTCAGTGGCAATGCCTTCAGTTTTCTGTTGCTCAACATTGGCATACTCAGATCATGCTCTAGTAGGGAAGTTTACAGGCATGTGGCCTTCCCCCAAATCAATGGGATCCTGGATAGAGAAGAATTGGAAAGACAAAATGAAGGGTAACTTGGTTGCTTTTGTTGTTGGGAATGGATTCTTTGCCTTCTATTTCAAGCTCAAGGTGGACAAAGAGGTAAATTTCAGAAATGTTCCCTATTTCTTTCGAAACAAGGGAATGTATCTCAATAGATGGTCCCTGGACTTCGATCCGGCTGAGGATATCCCCAATGTTGTGCCTGTGTGGGTCAAACTTCCTCGCCTTTTGTTGTTTTGTTGGAGCGACAAATCAACAATTGTCTCTAGGCCATTGGCCATGGTGTTGGAAATATATTGATAGAGCTGAACCAAAAGGAGGACAATTCGTTTGTGCCAAGATCTATGTTGAAGTTGATCTGGAGAAGGGGCTACTTGAAGAAATCTTTCTCATGATGGGAGGGTGGAAGCACTGTTAGATTCTAGATTATGAGCAGCTTCCCTTCAAATGCAAGGTCTGTCATGAGTATGGGCATTTTGTTAGAGACTACAAAAAGTCTCAGAACAAATCTCCTGAAGGAAATCAATTTTAACAATGGCATAGTCGGAAAAAAGGAGGAAACAAAAAAGGTCAGGCAAACAATAAGAAGACAACGCAGAACACTAGTACACCATCCTCCTCTGCGAATCCATTTGGGGCTTTACAGTCTCCAGAAGCCTCCCAACTGAATGCCCAAGACAATCTAACAGAGAATGCAAAGGAGAATACTACAAATGATCTCAATTCTTCTTGAAGATGGAGAAATAAATGAGATTAATAAGCAGATAAATCCAACTGTGAATCAACCCCAACTACGTCAAAGCATTCCCAATGCAGAGGGGGCGTCCTGTTATTTGCCAGTTAGCACAATCATTGTCCCCTGCAAAGGAAACGTGAGAACCCCAGGAAGGCCCAAGGGAAAAAATAACCAGGAACATGTCACAGGCACAAGGAGGCAGCGAGAAATTCAATAGTCAAGAAACTGGGAGCAATGTTAAGAACAAGTGACAATATTCAAAGAGAGAGATCAAGGAGTCTAAAGCTGAACAAAACAAGGAACTGGGAAATCAATTGTAGATCTCAGATCTACTAAAATCCTCCAGGTTCAAAGGCATAGCAGGAACATCAAAGTGTGGCCCCAAATCCCTTTCGCCCCCCAACCGATGAAGTTAATCTCTTGGAATATAAGGGGATTGGGGGGACCCTCGAAAGCCCTTTCAGAGAGGGATCTGATCAAGCAAGAAAAACCAACAATCTTTGTTCTGCAGGAAACGAAATAGGAAGAAGATGAACCAATGAAGGCATCCAAAATCTTTTGGAAGGATAGTGAAGGTGCAGGACACAGTTCAAGGGGAGCCTCAAGTGGTTTGGGTATTTTTTGGCACAATGGACAATTCACTCTAGTCACCAGCGTCAAAACCCCAAATTGGATAATGGTGGAACTAGAAAAGAAGGCATCAAATGAGAGGCTCAAAGTAATACACGTCTATGCACCCTCTACATATGTGGAGAAGCTAGACTTCTGGGACAAGCTCATGTCCCATAAAAACAATAATTGGAACCAAAATGGCATTGTGGGCAGAGACTTCAATACCACATTACTTTCTTCTGAGCGCAAGGGTAAGAACATAGTTCGAAACCCATTTAGGGAGAACATGGAGGATATCATCACAGAGTGGGATATGGTTTGATGTTAAGCCTCAGAAAGGAAAGTTCACTTGGTCAAATAGAAGAGTTGGAGCTCGTCATATCGCTACAAGATTAGACCGTTTCCTTATTCATAACTCATGGATCCTTCAGAGGCTAGATCCCTACTCCTCCATCCTGGCCTCGAGAGAGTCTGACCATCGACCAATCTCGCTGGTTCTGGAGGAAAAGGAGGATTTAGGGCCTATCCCCTTTCGATTTAATCTAGGTTGGTTGTCAAAGGAAGGGGTTGGTGAGTTGATTACACAAGCATTGCAAGCAGATCATGTCCCATAAAAACAATATGGGAATCCAAAATAAAGTCAGTGAAGCAAGCCTTCAGAAAATGGGCAAAAGAGGAGTATATCCCACCTAGAAAGAGAAAAGAAGAATTGATCAAAGAACTGGAGCATCATATTAGCATAATGGAGGACAACACAGTGGAGGATTGGCATATCGAAAGGGAGAAGAGTCTCAACACCCAAATCTTCCAGGAGAATAGGAAACAGGAGGAGTTATGGAGGCTCAAATCTAGAAGCATATGGTTAAAGGTTGCATATGGTTAAAGCAGTGAAGCATGACCCGCATAAGACGCGCAGGTCTTCATGGGTTCAATACCAGGCCGGGTCACCCGCATAGAACCACGGTTAAGCCCTGTGAAAATTCCTATACTCAAGGAACCCCTACTGCAGCAACAATAAATTTACTTCTCCTACTTGATTTTAATATACATTATCAAGTTATTTTCTGAAAAATACTGAAGTAAATTACTTCTGCAGCCTACACCAATTTAACTTGATTACATGAAACATAAAACTGAGCAAAGAACAAGATACATATGATACTGTTATTTTTGGACACAATAGTCCCCAGAAAAACCCAATGCGGGAAAATTGATGCAGAAGCTCTTAGGGTTTTATACTATTAAGCAGTAGTTATGAATACAATGTTGAATGCTCTCTCGGCAATCCAGTTACAGAGAAAAATATAATGGCGGAAAACTGAGTGAGATTACCTCATTTTACCCGGCAGTTTCCGGCTGGTCTGGCAACAAAACTAGCTAACCCCAACTATCTTTCCGCTGACCCTGCGTAGCCCCTACATCAGCCTTACAGGCTCTACATCAGCCTTGCGTCCTGGAGCTTCTGCATCAAGCTCTCCCGGCAGTTCCAGATTTATGTGTGAGGGCAGCTTTTCCTCTGCGTTGGCTCTCCCTGGTTTAGTGTCAGACCTGCATAGGCCCAAGTTGGCCCAGCATTAGTCCCTCTAGGTGTTGCGCTGCCTTGACTAGTCGTTGTCCACCTCTCTGCCCAGTTTTCCCGGACTATCCCTACCCTTCTGCTCTGCTGCAAAATGATCACTGAGTTCGAATTTCTCAGCTTCCTAGCCCCGGAAATTTCGAACTCTAAATCAATTTGTTCTCTCGGTGTGTATTTCTAAATGAACCCCAAGCCTCCTCCTTAAACTTTTCTCGTTGAGACTTCAACGGCCGAGATTAAGTCTCTAATCAACGGCTAAGATTAAAAACTTGACTTGATATGCTTTCTAGAACATTCTCACCCATATTTTGATTAATACCCATTAATATTTTAATTTTCCTAAGTTTAGACTTAGGAACCACATTAAAAATAATAATTATTTTAATAAAATACAATTTGGGTGGAATTTCACCAAGCAGTTTCTGGGTTCTTTAGAACTCATGTGCCTTAACCTCTCCACCATTTTTCATGGCTAGAGCACAATGCTACCAAAAATTAACAAGACACGAACTCAGCAGGTTTATCATAGAACCCGTGTACCCGTATAGGACCCGCGAGTACACTATTGCAATGCCACAATGCATGCAGGCATAAACAGGCTGAAATACCACCTAGCCAGAATTCCTGGGAATGTTGTGGGATGTTGTCAAAGTTGCCCTGATGAAGTCACTACTGAAATAGCAGCTGCTTTGGAATCCATTAAAGAAAGTTCTAAGAGGGCAAGGAAGGATGAGATTGTTGGGATAGGTAGATCCTCTTCAAGTGTTGTGGCAAACAGGAGTTTACCTCTTCTTTCTTCAATCTTCGTACAACTCCAGGATCTCAACCAACCTTGGATAGTTTTAATGAAAAGAAGAGGAAAGAGGCAATATGGCAGTGAGGAGGTTTTGGTACCATAACAATCTTTCATTCAACTATGCAAAGTCTTATTTTTATCAACCCATGGTGGATGCCATTGCAAGTGTTGGCCCTAGACACCAAGCCCCGTCTTATAATACAATTAGGGGGAAAGATCTAGATGAGGAGCTTGAGTATGTCAAGGAACAATTGGAAAGCATTAAAAGCTCACGGAAATTTATAGGTTGTACAATTATGTCTGATGGGTGGACATATCAGAGGGGTAGAACAATAATAAATTTTGTTGTAGCTTGCCCTAAAGGAACCATGTTCCTAAAATCCATTGATGCATCTGCAAATGTAAAAGATGCACATTTGGTTTGTTCATTGTTCGCTGATGTGGTGGAGGAAGTTGGGATTACAAATGTTGTCCAAGTAATCACGGACAATACAACAAATTATGTGGCAGCTGGAAGGTTGCTTTGTGCCAAATATTCCACCATTTTTTGGACTTCATGCACTGCCCATCGCATAGACTTGATGCTAGAGGACAGTGGGAAGTTGGAGTGGTTGCAAGATGTTGTGCAAGAATGCAAGCAAATTACCAAGTATATTTATAATCACGCTTGGGTGTTGAACCTTATGAGGGAATTCACACAGGGTGAGCTTAGTCGCCCAACTATCACACAGTTTGCTACAAACTTTCTTTCCCTCCAAAGCCTTTTGTATGAGTACCAAACTTTGAGAAGAATGTTTTGTAGCCAACAATGGGTATTTTGGAAAGATAGCACAAAACCAAAAGCATTGTCTGTGAAGAATCTGTCTTTGGTGATAGTTTGTAGGACAAAGTCACTGAGATTGTCAACTTCATTGAGCCCCTTGTGAAAGTATTGAGATTGATGGATGGAGAGAAACCTGTAATGGGATATATTTATGAGGGCATGAACAGGGCCAAAGAGGCTATCAAGACTTTCTATAAGGGAAATGAATCTTAATATCTCCCTATATGGAAAATTATTGATTCCAGGTGGGACAGGCAACTACATTCACCATTGCATGCAGCAGGAACATATCTCAATCCAAGCTTATTCTATAATGAGGGGTCTAGCATTCAAAGAGATCCCGAGGTGATGAGAGGTGTCATGATATGCATTGAGAAGATGTTCCTTGATCAAGATATTCAGGACAAAACCAACATACAACAGGAAGCATCTCGCATGTTTGGATTCAGCGCAAGCCAACGTCTTAAGGACAAGAAAATACCTTGTAAGTGCTTTATATGTTTGGCATTGAAAACTGATAATCTTTGTTGTTATTTTTTACAGCTCATTGGTGGATAGATTGTGGCACTCAGGCACCACAATTACAAGAATTCGCCATTAGAGTTTTGAGTCAACCCTGCAGTGCTTCTTTGTTAACATTGGCAACTAGGGCCAAACTCCACATGGGTCATCTTATTTATGATAGCTGATATTTTTCTTGGATTCCTCTCTCAGAGAGGTGTAGGATTGATCTAAAGATCATTCAATTCTGACATGTACAAATGAAGTTATGAATTTATTTTGATTATGGTCAAATTGTCAAGGTCGGCCAGCAAACTTATGTAGGCTCAGAAGCCCAACAATCACATCTATTCATCCTCAACGTTGCATATATATAGAAGGTGACTTAGCCTCATTTGGACACACTCATCTTCACACTTCTCTCTCACTCCTCATTGATTGGGTACGGATTTCTAGGCCTCTCTCTCTCCACACGTTCAAAATTTCAGAAGGTCGAAATTTTAGGAAAGCGAAATTTTAGGAGGCCGAAATTTCAAGAGACCGAATTTCTTGATTGTTCACTAGTGTTGACTACAGCTAGGGCTGACCATATGTGGGTTGTTTGACCAAACTTTGACTGGGTTGAATTTGACTATTTTGAGGGTTGTTTTATCTTGTTGCTTGGAGGCTGAAGTTGACTGATTTACTAAGGGTCAAATCTGCCATGTTGACTAGCATTAATTTTTCTGGTTAGGGCTCTTTTGCTACTGTTATAAATTATCAGATTTGTAAATTGTACTATCTCTCTCTACTGAACTATTGAAGACTAAAAGAAGATTCGATCAAGGGTTTCTCCACATCGGGGTTTGTCCCTGGTTGGTGCCACATCTTGTGTCCTCTTGTCTTCGCTTGTCTTCTACTATTTATGTGTATGTTCTATCTGCATTTTACTATCATGTTGATGTGATTCCTAATTTGAATATTGATACTGGGCTAATAAAGAAATCGAAGTAAAATTGCTCTAAAGCATAGAACATACCATTGTTGCCTAAAATTAACATTCTTCTTGTGAGCGCAGTTGATCAGTGTTTGAGCACATCCATAGCAAAAAGAGAAAAAGGTTGGAGCATGAGAGGTTGGAGAAGTTGGTTTTCATCTACTACAACCTTCAAATGCTCACAAAACAAATGCAACCAAAGGATACGATCCAATTTTATTGGATACTATTGATTTAGAGTTTGATTAGGTTGTGGATGAGGAGGCCACTAGTTTGAGTTGGCTTGATGAAGAGACTAAGAATCTCTCTAGTTTGCCATCTCAAATGGAGACTCCAAATACACATGCCTCACAATTGCTTCAGCCTTCCAATGTTACCACTAGCTCCACGAGGGCTAATTATAGGCATGGTCATCCATGAGTGATGAGACTCAAGATTGTTATGAGACAATCATTTATCATTTATGATATATGTATTTGAATTTTGAACTTGCTGACATTTTTTATTTTAATTATGGAATCATGAGTCATTTTCTTATTCAGTATCTAAATGTTTTGCTTACAAAAATCGAATATGTTATGTTGTACTTTTATAAATATGAGATGATGTTGTGAACTATTGCATATATTATAGTTTTTATAACTTATAAGGACTGGAATTGTCATTAGTTTCTATTTTGTGCTTAAAATTTACCATATTTTAAGTTTTTTTTTGTATTTTGACGAGTCTTATACGAGTCTTATAAGGATCGTTCCCTAATCTTATACGAGTCGACGAGTCAATGCCGTGACGAGTCTTATACGAGTACGAATCGTGCAACATTGGGTTAAAGGTTTAGGATCAGAATACTTCGTTCTTTCACTAAGAGACCAAAGCAAGGGAGCTTCGAAACAGGGTGAGGGAAATCACTCCAGAAGGTAAGCCTCCGATCACCAAATTTTCTGAAATAAAAGAGGAAGCCTTCAAACACTTTTGGTCTCTGTCCACATTAGAAGGAACGTGAACAATGAGAAGACTGAGTAATTCTTGGCCCCCTTCCCTTCGAATATCTCAGAAGACGAGAATCACTTTTTAATGCAAGAGATCAAGGAGAATGAGGTAAGAGAAGCAATCTGGTCCACGGATCCTGCGAGGCCCCAGGACTTGATGGCTTCCCTATCAGTCTCTACCATTCATTATGGACTTTGGTCAAAAAAGATTTGATTAGAATGCTCAACTAGACCAGAGTAAAAAGCAAGGTTGGAGGGGGGACAAATTATGTGTTTTTAGCGTTGATCCTAAAGGAGACTAATGCTACATCCTTCAACAAGTTCTGCCCTATCTCATTATACAATGCCTCTTATAAAATCTTGACTGAAATCATAGCAGGGAGGTTAAAACGGATGATGTCAAAACTAATCTCAGAAAACCAAGGTGGGTTTCTTAAGAACATGTACATTCTAGACAATATCATCATGGTACAAGAGGCGATCCATTCAAGTCAAGAAAGCGGAGAATCAGAATTTGTTATAAAGTTGGATATGGAGAATGTGTTTGACTGAGTAAGACATCCTTTCCTTTCCCATATCATCGACAAACTCAGTTTCAATAAAGATTTTGTCAAATGGTTAAACGCTTGCGTCGGTCTTCCCTGGATCGCCCTCTTGATCAATGGTAGGCCTGCCCCTTAAAGCCTCCAGAGGTCTCCGGGAAGGTTGTCTGCTCTCACCTTTGCTTTACATTCTCGTAGCTAAGAGCTTGAGCAGAAATCTTGAGAAAGCCCAGGGGTCCAAAGCCTTGTCAGGTCTCTCCATCGCTCAGAATGTCAAAGTTGTCAACCACTCGCAATTTGTCGACAATACCATTCTCTTGGGTGGAGCCTCCAAAATTATTGCCGCCAGGATTAAAGGGATACTAGACAATTATTTGGAACTCTTAGGGGGTCTGCTTAACAAGAGGAAGAGCCACCTCTATGGTTGGAACTGTCCGAATTCTATGCTCCAGGAAATAGCAACGATCCTGGGCTTTTTTGTTCAACATGGGTGGAGACCTTTTAGATATTTGGGAGTTCCCATCTTAGGAAATCCACATAAGGAAGACTGGGATGAAATTTTGCAAAAACTCAAAAAGAAGATCGATGGTTGGGGAACTTATTGGCTGAACCTGGCAGGCAAAGCAATTTTAGTCAAGTTTGTGCTCTCGGCCCTTCCAATCTATCTTTGCCCTGGACTTTTAGCTCCAATTGGAATCCTAAACCAAATTAGTATTATGCTCAGAAATTTCTCTGGCAGGGGGCAAAAACAACGATAAGAAGTTTCATTTGGTCAATTGGAACACAACACAACTTCCCAAATAAGTAGTGGGCTTGGAGATAAGGGACCCTGTTATGGTCAACATTGCCTTTAGAGCCAAACTGGTACGGAATCTGACCTCAGATTTTAAGGAATGGTGGAAAGAGGCATTCTTAAAAAAATACTTTCACAAGTCTTGATTATTAAGGACTGAAAATGCACAATGGATAGGCAGTGGTTCAAAAATATGGAGACTGACTCTTTGGATAGGCAGTGGTTCAAAAATATAGAGACTATGTAAAAAGGCAGCCCCCCTCATTATACAAAATCTGGGATGGCAGGCTGGGAACGAGGCCTGGATCAATTTGTGGAAGGACAAGTACCTTCCAGGTATCCTTCTCTCTTCTACTGGTGAATTCAAGCCTCTCACTGATTGAATGCAGGATAAGGGGATTATCAGGTTAAAAGATATTTCAATTTGAGACAATTCGGGTACTTGGAAGGGTAGGGCATGCCATGGTCACCCCAAGGCTTGCAATCGAAATGGGCATCAATGATTCCCTTCCCGAAAGACCTTGCTCCCACAAACAAAGGCTACAAAGATTTCAGATCCTGGAGATCTAGTAAATCAGCTCATTATACAGTAAAGGAAGGATATAGTTTTCTTTTGAGGAGACTTCCCTTTCTTGCTCAATCGAAAATATGGAAGGCGATTTGAAACAGGGATGCCATTCCAAAGGTCAATGCTCTCTATTAGACTCTGGTCCATGGGAGCATCCTCACAGCGGAAAATCTAAAGCATAAGTATCCAAGGCCCCTCTTGGTGTGTTCTCTGTAAAGGAGACAAAGAATCAATTCCCTATTTATTTCATGAATGCTCCTCTCTAGAGGTGTGGAGACATGCCTTTGAAAAGGTCCATTACATACATGCCATTCCTCCAAATTGGCAGGATATGTTCGTCAATTGGACACAAGAAGGAACATCCCAGTCTCCTATCATAAAGAAAGCATGGAAAACATTGCCAAAAAAAAATATGTTGGGTCATTGGATCACAAGAAACAAAGTAATATTCGAAGGCGAAACCCCCTCTGCCATTCCCAACAAGGCATTGTTACTGCTCTCTGAATTACTCACTTCTAGAAGTCTTAGGAACTCTGATATAGAAGGCTTATCAGAGTTGCAGAGGAGTTGGTTAAACATCACAACCTCCTTGGATCATGTTAGAATCTTCATAGCACGTCCAGATGTAAGAAAAGTTCAACGTTTAAGATTCAATCAAGAAGAATTGCGGTCCAGGAACGACATGCAACCCTCGGCAATACTATTCTTCAACAGTGTTGCAAAAGCGAATCCAGGGGTGGCAGGAGCATGAGGGGAAATATTTTTCCCTGACGAACAAGTCATAATCATATTTGCATGGGGATTAGGTATAGCAACCAACAATAAGGCAGAACTTCTAACACTTTGGAAAGGCCTGGATATCGCTCAAAGTCAAGGAATCAAGGAAATAACTGTCAATGGGGATTCTCTGCTTGTGATCAGAATGTTTTCAAATTCCAATCATGCTCATGATCACTTAAGCTCCACAGTAGTAAAGAGGATCAATCTACAAATCAAAAAAATTCAAAAAATTATCTCTATTCCATGTCCTTCGCCACTTAAATCATGAGGCCAATGAAATTGCGAATAGAGGATCAGAATTAGGGGAGGGCAATTTTGATATTAATGGACGTGACATGGGATTTATCCCTATTCCATAGTCAAATCATGCCAAATCTGGAGATCAGGGCCATCAATGATGGCATCAACAGGTTCATAAAAGTTGGGTTAATAACTTTCTGAATAATGGACAGGTGGGTTGAGGATCGTATCAAGTATCCACTTGGTCGTCGACTGGAGTTTCGAGGTTCCCTGATGCGATCTTCACTGGGCTTCAAATGCTTGGAGGACACCACCGTAGACAGATGTGCAATAAACATCCCTAGGAGGACAGCATATCACCTATTAGTATTAATGACAAAGAGACGGAGGCAAATTCCACCTTGGACCACTGTAAATTGGCTACAAGTTTGGTTTAAGAGGTCCCTTAGGCAGGACAATTACTTAATGGACAGGAGGATTGAAGAGTTGCAGGCATTAATGGAGAAGGCGGATTGCAATCGAGGGAGAAGGGAAGGTATTGGCTTATATAAGTCGACCTTGTCACACAAAGAGGCATCTATTCACCTCCCTTCTGAGCGCCTTCCTTGCAGCTGTGTCATGTTCCATGGCTTGGTGATGGCATCTTCAGGTGGGCAGCCTTTGGAGACCAAGATAGATCGGTAGAAGAGAGGTGGAATTTTTATTCAAACTGCTTATGGGAAGGCTAGACCTCCTCACGCTGAGAGTGGAGCTGTTGGAGAAGGATCAAGCTGCCAATGCAGAACACACTGACGCAAAATTAGAAAGCATAGAGGCGAAGATGGATAGAAAGATAATTAAGCTGGAATCCGACCTCCTGACTAGTAATTCTAAGCTGATCAGCAATAGTTTGCTTGCAGAGGCCTACATGATAATTGCTGGGTTGCCAGACACCGTTCTCAATCAGCAGCAGAGAACCTTGGCGTCGGAGCAGATGGTGCACGAACGAGCAAGAGGAAAAGTTGCTCCAGCGAGGAAGCTGGCACATCAAATCTCGGTTAATTTATATATACATAATATATATATATAATAATATATATATATATATATATATTATATATATATACAGTCATATTGGAAATATCAATGTAAAATTTCAGCTCAGAGGGCTCTCGGGCAAGAAAGTTTTATTATGGTTCTACTAGAAGTTAGAACATCGAAGCAGCTGATAATACTGAAGCAAGTTTTGTCTATCATGATTTAAACGGTTCTGGCCATGTAACCCAGGCTTTATAATACAAAGTACCCATTCTGTTAAAAAAATTGATGCTTGTGAACATTTTGGGAAGACCAATCACACTTCGGAGAGGTGTAGTTTCAGCATAGAGGCAAAGGATCAAAGAAGACTAGCTCCTTCATCAAGGAAACATTTTTTATTCTCCTGCAACATGTGTTCCAAGCATGGGCCAATCCCAAAACATCAGTTCTTGAAGCCTTTGCAACAGTAACTAGTGTGAGGATGCCCTGAGGTTCAGAGAACTCTGGAAGGCCAAAATTGTGGACATAGATGGAGAAGGCCAAAGCAGCATTGAATCCATGATCTGTGCAAACGAGGAGGTTGAACCAGCACAACTGTGTAGAATATGTTGGAGTTGATGGCACAATATCATTGCAGTGCAATGTCTGTCTGTGAGATCAAATATTGTGAGCGACCACATGAGAAATTTATAGGCATGAATTGAGTATGACTATCACTACAAGGCAAAGGCAAAAAGTCTTTGAGAATCATTGATCTGTGGCATTATATCAGCTGCTAGAGGCATGGATATTGTTACAACTGATAAAAACAGAAATACTGTATAATCTGCAGCATCAAGGATCTTTTTGAAATTGAAGACATGTGGTTTGTTGGTATTCAAATGTGGGAAAAGTAAATATTATAATATACACTGAGTTCTGTGAACAGCTGGCTAAGAAATCCCACAACACGATAGAAGAGGTAGAAGATTCAAAGTCTGAGAACAAAAAGGAGGGGCAGATCGAATTATTATTTAGTTTCAAAGATTTGGAAAATCAAGTAATTTAAATTATTAGTTCTGCCTTATAAAATCCTTATAGAATCATTGATCTATGGCATTAAATCAGCTGCACGAGGTGTGGATATTGTTACAACTGGTAAAATCAGAAATACAGTATAATCTGCAACATCAAGGAACTGTTTGAAATTGAAGGCATGTGGTTTGTTGTTATTCAAATGTGGAAGAAGTAAATATTATAATATACACCTGAAAGTTCTATGAACAGCTGACTAAGAAACCCCACAACATGATGGAACAGGTAGAAGATTCAAAGTCTGAGAACAAAAAGGGGGGAAAGATTGAATTATTATTTAGTTTCAAAGGTTTGGACAATCAAGTAATTTTAATTATGAGTTCTGTCTTATAAAATCCCACGTGTTCTACCTTATGATGTACGTAAGAATCTTCTTAAAAAGTTGAAAGAAGGCATAAAGCATAACGAGGTTCTAACAGACTTCCTAAACCCAATACATACAGGGAACACAATGTGCAATACCCAAGATCTAACAAACTAATCTAGTATGTTCGCCATTGTCCTAATGGGAGGTGATTAGCCAGTTCTTGATAAACCTAAGTAGATAATATTAGGCAGAAATAATCAGAAATCAATTAAAAGAACCTCACTAATCTTGACACAGATGAATTTTATCTATTAAGCTCATAAAAAGACATCTCAAGTCAAAAGCAAAATGAAAATAAACTCTATTGCATGATGTTTGGCTTCATTCTATAGCAGTAGATTTACTGCCAATCATTATATAAAAATGAAAATGGGAACTAAAGAATACGATAGCTAACACTTATTTCAGGGCACTAGGTGACAAAGTGTTAAATGACACGAATTTGTGACACGTTTTTGAGCCTAGCTGGATGCAAAGAATGGAATTAATCCAGGTTCACAGCATTGTTTCGAAGGACTTCTGTGCTAAAGATATAATTGCATATGCAAGAACCACCTCAACTTCATACCAACATTGCAATGTGTACCATCCCTACATAAGAGCCACACATCCACATGCATACATGCAGGTTAAATTACCTACACCTATTTCAAGAAATATGGACAATTAGCATAGATCCATCTTAATCCCAGATATATTAAGCACTGAGAGGGATCAACCAAAAATGTGGGTGCAAACCTCTCAATGATTAAAAGATCCCAGGGTTGGTGGCAGCAATCTCAGTGTAGATGCATCCATATGTAAACAGGTAACGCTAATAAATAAAATTTATCAAAGAAATAATAATAATCAGCCAACATCTGAAGTAAAAGAAAGTGCCAACATGAAAATAAACAAATAAACTAGAATAGATCCATCTTAACACCAGATCTATTAAGCACTGAGTAGTTCACATCTACATTTTTGTTTGATCCCTCTTCGTGCTTGATAGATCTGCAGTTAATGTGGATCTATGCTATTTAACAACGTAAACAAAATACTGGCTACAAAATCAATGACCCTCAATAAGGGGTAGCATTTGCCGTCCATTTTACTGCTTGGCATCTCAATTCATTTCACGTCCATTTTACTGCTTAGCATCTCAATTCATTTGCTGTCCATTTTACTGCTTGGCATTTCAATTCATTTGCCTTGCACTTACTTTAAAATTAAAACAAATGCTGCAAATATTACCTTTTTAACCTTTGAAACAGAATAAATCCCAAAGAATATCAACAGAGGAGAAAAAGGCTTAGCCATTTACCTGCTTCAAGTTCTGAGGTTCCCTCGTGACTGCAATTAACTCAGACATTTCCTGTGGAAATGAAATAGCATAATAAGAATAAGAAAAGTCATTTGTTTTCTTAATACCCGAAGCACTCCTTAATACTTATGCTGCTATTATTACCTGTATTTTGAGCCCCATTGGCATATTTTGGTCATGATTAGATCTCAATAATTTTATCTCATTGTCCTAAGGAAATTTTATAAGAAATCACTAGCACTATATCCTAAACACTAGCAATATTTAAGAGTTCATGACAGCAGATAGATTTAACCAGAAATAAGTACCAACTGCACTTCTTCCCTTCTCGTAAAATTTACATTATTAGATTGATGACCATATGACAAGAAATCTATGTAAGGAATTAGCTGAAATACACTTTAATAGGTATAGACATCAAATTTAGAGAAAGAATAAAAATATAGCATATTGCTTCTGTCAAAAGACAAGTACAGCAAGTTTATTGTCTCAAATACTTGACAACTGTGGAAAACAAAGGTAAAATACTGAACATAATGGTGTGCAGACTGGGATCCAGAACAAAGAGCCCTGAATGAGAAGAGCTCTTCTGGCCACACTATTGTCATACTGTTTAATTCCTTGTGCAGTATGCCAAATACTAAATAGGATCTTGAAAGCGTGTTTAAAGCAATGAGAGAGAAGTATTTACAACCCCAAACTCTCATTAGCCTGTAAAACACCAAGAAGCTCATCATTAATTGGAACAAAAGTTGAACTAGGCTTCAAAACTTTTTATATCCATCCTTAGAGTTTCATCAACATCAGGATGGGCAAAAAAAATAGAAGTTAAACCAAAAGCAAAAAAAGTCAATTCAACCTTGACATTCACAGAAGCAAAAATAGCCCATATGAGTCACCCATCATTTGTCATAGGCCAGAATAAACTCATCTAAAATTAAAATATTCTTATCGAATGAAACAGGGATTCTTAAACTCAACCATGTATTTAACTTAGTAAAATAGACAAGAAATGAAGTACAAGAAGTGCCACAAACCTTAATCTTGTCAACTAGAACATATAGTGTTTGGGAAAGCACAGCACCTGTGTTTGACGGTACACCTACCTGCAAAAAAAGAATATAAGTTCAAAACTTTTGTGCCTAAAATGCCAACCTTACAAGAATGTTTTTCTAGAGAAACAAAACACATTATCTTAGCAATTACCAATGGTGACAGTCTGCTCACACTATATATGACATTAGGAATTGATTCTGTGGCAGCAGAAGGCACTGCTGTTTGAGTGGTTTCCAATAAGCGTTCATTTGGATGTCTGAAGTTGCTCAAATGGTTTGGTCTAGCCTCAGTATTAATTTGTTGAGCAGAAGCTGGAGCTGTCATTCTTGGTGGTTGATTGTCTATATTTCCATTCTCAGTAACAGGATCATTTACAGCTTCTGCTTCCCCAAGATTTTGAGATATGTGAACATGATTTTCCAAAATTTGAGAAGCCACATCCCTCTCATTTACAACCCACTGTGAACAACTAACACAGTACATCCTTCTTTCTCTGCACATCAATGAAAACAATCAAAGTCACATAAAAATACATCTCCCTTTGCAAAAAAGAACATAGACCAAATTGGATCAACATAACTAATATGATACCGAGAGAGATTATACACCAGTATAATTGTTTATATCAAAAGAGCATGCAGCAGAAAGAACTTGTAGATAATGAAGTAAAGATTAGCTATTAGTAGCCCTAACACAATGTCAAGTTGGTACGGATTATGCACTGCACTGGACAGACACAACAAGTTGACTAGAGGAAAACTTTTGATCATTGATTTTCTAATCGACAAGGATGGTAAGATATGATGAAAAATCGGAACAATAATGAACAAATAAGAGTGGACAAGACATTCTAAAGTTCATAGGGATGACATTTTCCAATAAGAATGAACAAACTAAATGAAGTTCCCCTCAAAAGCACTCTCTACCATCCTGAAGTGGCACCTCCCACACCTCAAAATTAGGCTTAAGAACTCAACTAAAGATTTCACAAACCACTCGAATACTCAATCTTTAGATCTAACTACGATCCATCTTAGTGTAGATGATTATATCAATGCATCAATCGAGTAACTTCTCTTTACATGCACTGTGAATGTAAAATTGTAAATAGATTTACAACATTAATGCAATGCATATGGTGGTTCACTACTAGGTTATTTCTTGAATGCATAATATGCATGATGAAGAGGGGGAATTTCCTCTACCAAGAAGTTAAAACCTTAGTCCCCCCAACTCCTCATTTTTTGTTCCACTGGTGTTCCCCATTTTATTTCTCATTTCTAATAGCATGAACATGCAAATACATATTCCTATATGTTCATTTTCATCGGTTGGAAGAAGATGAACCTAGTAGCAATAACTTTTCAAGATTTCAATCCATCACTTAAAAAATTGGTTCAGATGGTTCACATCAATCCAATGTTGCCATTAAAATGAAGTACAGAATAGACCATTCTAAACATTTTCTAATACCCATGAAGGTTGTCTGTGATCTAAAAAGGTGAAGTGAAAAGGCCATAACCCCATAAAAAGAAAACTGGTTCCCATACAATTGCAACTAATTGTTCAATCATAGCCCCAAGGGTTAGCTCAGTTGGTTGAGTCCCCATCATTAAATCACCTCTGCTATCGAGAGGTCATGGGTTCAATTCTCTCGACATTCTCGAGATCAGGCTCCGTGGTGGAGCCAATAGGAAGTGATCCTTTCGAGTAGATCTGCCTGGTACAAATATTCCATGGACACAGCGGTCATCCATCTCCTATGAACATGAACCACATAGACACAACAACACATAAAAAAAAAACAAAACCAAAAAAACTAACTGTTCAATCACGTTGGTAAAAGAAACCAATACACATTCTATATAAAGGAACACATTAAGTTCCAGAAAACTAACAAATAACACAGATCATTCGTGATTTTTGGTTTATCGGTGTGAATGATATTTTTCACCTATTCACAAGGAGGTTTTCGTAGAGATATATATTGTTCTTGGATTCCGGTTTATCACTGCATGAAAAAAATCACCTATTGACTATGTCACAAGGTTCATCGAACTTTAACCTTGAGGTTCGAATATTGGCGAACCTTAAAAAAAATTGAGGTTCAGCAAACCTCATCAAACCTCATAGCCATTGACCAAATCCATAGATCAAAACTCATAACCTCATGTCACAACTCAAGCTTATAATTTATCCTTGCAGCTTCCATGTCCGTGATAGCATTTTTGATGTTTACTGATGTTCATTTCTTACTATTTTATCTTATAATTCATTTTAAATTAATATGTGTGTGTGTGTATATATATATATATATAGACGAACCTCATAAAAAGATTCGAACTCAAATCGAACCTAATCATTGCCAAACTCGAACTCAAACCATGCGACATTGCCTATTGATATAAATAAAATCATACACATACAAAAAATTCCAGGACTACTTCCTTGATGAATTTTAACCCTTATAAGTGATCAATGACTAAACACAAGGAATACCTTTAAATGAGAAATCCCAACATGAATATTTCAATAAATTACATAAGACTTATGCATCTCCAAAAAAAATCAACCTTACCTAAATAAATCCTAATCTATTAAATCCAATGGCTAACTTTACAAACACCTATATGTGAAAATTTGCATCAAATGCAGCAACTGGAAATTATTCTTCTAACTAATTAAATTGAATGTAGTTTATTTGCTATGGAAAACAACGAGCAATTCACACTACAATTTCTTCACAATAAAAACGTCATGGAAAATTAAAAACTGGAACTGAGAAATATAGAGCGCACATACAAAAATATGACACCGTTATTTTTGGACAAATGTCCCCGAAAAAAACCAATGTGGGAAAACCGGTGCAACAGATGAGGGTTTTACAGTTACTATTATGCAACAGTGAATAATCTAAGTACAATTTGCATGCCAAACTAGCAATCCTCTGCAAAAAGATCTAGTAAAATTATTGAGGGAATTTCTCCCAAAAATCTCGGCACAACACCACTCAGAAAAACAGGTCATCCAAAACCTCTACGCAGCCTGTAACTCTCACTCCTAGAATCTGCCTCTGAGTCAAACATCTTGCCTAAAGCTGCTGGAAGTGATCCTCTGGTCCTCTGGAAAATTTTCCTAGCCTCTGAACACTGAATCAACCCCCTGCTCAACCAAATCGATGTAACACTCTAAAGTTCCCTGCGCAGTCCCAGTGCAACCTCTAGTGGAATAACTCGGCCTCTTGTTGATGCCTCTTTGGAACTGTAAATCTTCCTCCAGACTCATTGTCTCCACTCCCTCTCTGTCCATGCTCTTCCCATATGGCTCGAACTTCTCTCCCTGCTAAATCACTACAACTGCGATAGCTCGATTTGCCAAAGAAGTCAACCCCTCAAGTGTGTTCTTCATCTACCCATTGAGTTGCTCTTATAATCTCTCGATGATGAACCAACAACCATGATTAGATACCCATCAACAGCGAAGATCATTTCCAACTCGATCTGTATGAGTTTCTATAGAATTCTCACCTTTCTCAAATAATTATTGTTAATTAATCATTTTTCCTAAGTTAGACTTAGGAAATATTTAATTATTGATCAGTTAACTTAATTGAGTCATCTCTAGGTGCTTTCTCCTTAAACATTTTTGGCTTTTGGAGATCTAGTGTTTCTTAGCCTCTAATAAAAGTTGAGACTAGAACACCTATCTAATGCTACAAAACTAACACCCCCTCTTAGTGAAGAAGGTGTTCTCTCTCACTCTTTGTTTCATAACATCCTCCCATACATGTTGTTCATGTCTAACAACCAACACAATCTGCCATTGTCCACTAAGCTACTGCACAACTATGATTCATCTGCTACTCTAAGTTGAACCAACCTACATCTACATTGCTGCTGACACTGCACTATACACCTTGTATTGAACTCTACACTACACTGCAACTAATCTCATGTTGTTGCTGCTACTACAACTAAGAACTTTGAATCAACTATGTCTATGAACTGCAACTGTCTCTTGAGTAGTGACAGACTGCTACTAACTTTTGCTTTGTCTACTAAGTAATTGTTTGTGCTACACCTACACTGCGCCCCTCAACATCTGACTGCAACTAGTACTACAATTGTCTTCTCAAGAACTAACCACTCCATGCTAACACTGATCCTCTTGATATTGAATATTGTGGGCCCCTGTAGCAAGGGTAATGATCCATGAGGAAACACCATGTCTGATGCTCACCTCGATGGACCCTATTCAACTCTGCATAACTCTAGAGTCTAGAACTCAATGTCTCCCCACCTCCTTCCTGGAGGTATAGCTGCATACAAAGCAAAATCTTCCTCCAACTTAGAAGGCAACTAATCAATCTCTTTCAAAGTTGTTGCCTTCTTTTGTTTCCCCTTCTTGTCCTTCTTCAAAAACAAAAAAATATTTCTTCTTCTTGTCTCCTCCATGCAAGCCTTGTCCCTGACTGGGACCTTTTGCCTTACCCTTTGATGTAAGGGCTACATTCTCCTCCTTCACGCTCTTCGATCCTCTGATACTACCACTAAGACTACTCTTGACTAGAGCAAGTTGTGTCTCCTACGTGAAATTTGCCCACAAACGATCCCATCAAAATAGCTAATCTCATCCAGTGATGCCATGGACAAAAGTAGCCCACTACTTGGTGAAACCATTGACAGCCACATGCACAAGTTCGACTTCTTGTGGCGCCTATCCTACTGTTGACAACTCATTACAGGTATCTTGAATACTAGTGAGGTAGGGGGTAACTCGTTCTCCCTTCTACATCCTGGTGGTTCTCAGTTTTTCCTTCAGGAACATCTTCTGATTCTCGGAAGGATTCTGATATAATGTTGCGATAGCATCCTACATTTCTTTGGTCGTATTCTTGGTCGCTAAGTGTGAGACTATATGATCCCAAACTCCATCAAGGATTAATCGCTTCGCCTTAGCCATCTCTTTATTATGGTTTTCTACTTGTTGCAAATCTGTAGGTACGGCTATAGCTCATTCTACGTAGGTCTTCAGACCAAACTCATCCAGCGAGAAGGACATCATGGCCTTCCAAATAATGTAGTTGTATGCACCATCCAATCTGTCCTGATCTCTAAGCCATGTTGAGGCCATTTTCTGCAAAACTCACAACTCTGATATAAACAAGAATTGCCTCCACTCCTACATGGCTATCTGCTTTGCAATTCGCACTCCTTTCTAGAATGTGTAGTCCAACCTCTTGGTACTACCACTGCAACTGGAAATTTTGAATTTCCTTCGAGGCTGAAATTGGAAACCCTCCTTGGTGTGTGCAATTTCTCTTCCACTTGGCGCTGATTCTACTACTGCAAAAACAACTGCGCCTAGATCAAGAATTTGCCCTACGAAAATATTGATTTGCTCACCTGCTGCTTGCTGGAATTACTTCCGAACAAATTGACCTTTCCTTCACTCTACAACTAGAAATTCGACCACTTGTCCAACAATTCGCAATGCCACACGCACAAGTTTGGCTTCTTGTGGTGCCTATCCTACTGTTGACAACTCATTACGAATATCTTGAATACTAGTGAGGTAGGGGGTAACTCGTTCTCCCTTCTGCATCCTGATGGTTCTCAGTTTTTCCTTCTCGAACATCTTCTAATTCTCGGAAGGATTCTGGTATAATGTTGCGATAGCATCCTACATTTCTTTGGTCGTATTCTTGGTCACTAAGTGTGAGACTATATGATCCTAAACTCCAAGGATCAATCGCTTCGCCTTGTCCATCTCTTTATTATGATTTTCTACTTGTTGCAGATCTATAGGTACGGCTATAGCTCATTCTACGTAGGTCTTCAGACCAAACTCATCCAGCAAGAAGGACATCATGGCCTTCCAAATAATGTAGTTGGATGCACCATCCAATCTGTCCTGATTTCTAAGCCATGTTGAGGCCATTTTCTGCAAAAGACACAACTCGGATATAAACAGGAATTGCCTCCTTTCCTACATGGCTATCTGCTTTGCAATTCGTACTCCTTTCTAGAATGCGCAGTCCAACCTCTTGGTACTGCCACTGCAATTGGAAATTTTGAATTTCCTTTGAGGTTGAAATTAGAAACCCACCTTGGTGTGTGTAATTTCTCTTCCACTTGGCGTTGATTCTGCTATTGCAAAAACAACTGCGCTTAGATCAAGAATTTGCCCTGCGAAAATATTGATTTGCTCACCTGCTGCCTGCTGGAATTACTTCCGAACAAATTGACCTTCCCTGCACTCTCCAACTAGAAATTCGACCACCTATCCAGCAATTCGCAATGCCTGGCTAGTTTGCGCAGACCTGGAAATTGAGTTGCGAGACTCCCTCTGAATCTAGACAATTTCCTCCTTTTGACTCTAAGCTCCCTATCTGTTCAAATTTGCTCTAATACCATGCGAAAAATCACTTGAAATGCAGCAACTGGAAATTATTCTTCTAATTGATTAAATTAAATGTAGTGTATTTGCTATGGCAAACAACGAATAATTCACACTGCAATTTCTTCATAATAAAAACATTGAGGAAAATAAAAAACTGGAACTAAGAAATATAGAGCACACACACACAAAATATGACATCGTTATTTTTGGACAAATATCCCCGGAAAAAACCAATGTGGGAAAACCGGTGCAACAAATGAGGGCTTTACTATTATGCAATAGTGAATAATCTGAGTACAATCTAGATGCCAAACTGGCAATCCTCGGCAAGAAAATCTAGCAAAATTATTGAGGGAATTTATCCCTCCTCCACGGGCAATCCCGACACAACACCACTTAGAAAGATTGGTCATCCAAAGACCCTACACAGGCTTTTGCGCAAATATTGCACGGCCTATAACTCACACTCCTGGAATCTGCCTCTGAGTCAAACATCATGCTTGTTGTCGCTGTTGGAAGTGATCCTCCGACCCTCTGGAAAAATTTCCTTGCATCTGGAAGTTGAATCAACCGCTTGCTCAGTCAAATCGATCTGCTACTTTGAAGTTGTTTGCGCAGTCCCTATGCAGCGTCTAGTAGAATAACTCAGCCTCGTGTTGCTGCCTCTCCATAACTGGAAATCTTCCTCCAGACTCATTGTCTTTGCTCCCTCTCTGTCTCTGCTTCCCTTCTGGTTTGAACTTCTCTCCCTGCTGAATCACTACAACTTGGTAACTCGATCTGCCAAAGAAGTCGACCTCTCAAATGTGTTCTTGATCTGCCCATCGAGTTTCTCTTCTAATCTCTCATTGGTAAACCGACGACCATGATTAGATCCCCATCTATGACGGAGATCATCTCCAACTCGATCTGTATGATTTTCTAGAAAATTCTCGCCTTTCTCAATTAATTACTATTAATTAATCACTTTTCCTAAGTTAGGCATAGGAAATATTTAATTATTGATCAATTAACTTAATTGAGCCATCTCTAGGTGTTTTCTCCTTAAACATTTTTTGGGTTTTGGAGATCTAGTATTTCTTAGCCTCTCTAACAAAAGTCGAGACAAGAACACCTATCTAATGCTACAAAACTAACACTATATAAATTAGCTTAGCTTAATCTTTCGCCTTTGACCATAGTGTGTTCAGTTCATATACATCATTGAGATACTTGGACTAATCTTTGGTACTTCAACTAGGTTTTAAATTTGGCTTCTACCTTGTTTCAACTCCAAGATAAATTCACAGGAAGAGTTTAACCAATTTCAAGGTTTCCTTTGTCAAAAACAATCAAAAGGTGTGACCAAAAATAATTTCTTCAACAACTTCACAATATACTTTTCATAATGAACTCTTCACAGGTAGAGAAGATATGATCCTACCTGTGATCCACTATTCTATTCCAAAAGCTTTAACTTGTAGGTAATCACCGAAATACCTCGTATCACAGAGAGTCTATCCCAATCATAAAAAATGTCATCATTTATGGCACTTTATGGAAATCATCCTCCATCCATCGCATCACCCTTAAAAGGGACTATAAAGGCTCAAGCAGTGGAGGACCACATATAGCACCAACAAGAGGTTCTCAAACTATTGAGAGAAAACTCGGTTATGGAACAAAATAGGATGAAACAACAAGCAAATCAACACTACAATGTAAAGGAATCTGATGTGGGGAATTGGATATTTGTAAGACTACAACCATATAAATAGATGTCCCTCAAGCAACAAAAGGACAAATAAGCACCAAGGTATTATGGCTCCTATAAGGTGTTGCAGAGGACTGGAAGTATGGCCTACAACTTGTAGTTGCCTCCATCTTCACGTGTACATCTAGTTTTCCATGTTTCTTGCAAGAAGGTAATTGGTGATGAGATCTTAGTCCAACCTAATTTACTAGAGATTAATGAAGAAGTGGAAATAATACTGAAAGCAGAAACAATCATGGAAACAAGGACTAAGCAACTAAGAAAATGAGCAAATACTGAGTACCTCATCAAATGGAAGAAGTGACATGGGAAGATGAGTTGTTCATGCAGAAGAACCCACAAATAGTCAAGCATTGAGGACAACACTTCTTTGAAGCAGAGAGGCATTTCAAGCCCTATATAAGCACCATGTTAACCTGAAAACCCCTTATTAATCCCTAGATATTGAGAGATAAAGAGGCTTCCCCCTCGAAGAGGACTATAATTATTTGTTTCTTATCATTTTTAAGGCACAAGGTTTATAACATTAGTTTTACATTATATATATTTTCTTTGAAATCTAGTATATAATACTTCATAGAACAAACAAGTACATCATAGAATTGAGAACTACATCACATGGACCACATTGCTATCAAGAAAATCGCATTCTAATGTTAGCTTTTAAGGTCACTCCAAAAGAATTTACACCATCTTTAGGGAAGATTCATGAGATTTCAAGCACATGGTGTTTGATCATCCCCTGAATGTCCATGATGGATTTACAAATTGGACATAACTTACTCAGTGGTTGCTTGACCTCAATTAAGTGTTTGCCTGGTATTCCTCCTTATGACATCAGAGACCCTAAGAAAACTTGGTGACATTCTACACCATAGCCAAATGGAGGAGGTTGCTTATTTGGAGAACACTTTGTAGTGGAGTAGTGGATAGCACTCAAAGAAAGAGCATTGAGTCTTGGAAAACATCGAGTAGCTTGGTTACTTGCATGGAGACCTAGAATTGACTTGGGGACACCTCAGTTGTAACAATGTTCATGCAAAGGGTGTGGACCTAGTGGAGTACATGACTTGGGAGGTTTGTTAGATTCATTTGAGCTTGTACGAGGAGCATTGGACACAACTAATGGAGCACCCTTACATTTGGAGCCTTGCTTGTGGATGACATCACCTTGGATCTTGACATGCATTCCATTGGCAGTGTAGCACCACATATGTGTGAGCCCACATATGCCTTTGTAGGTTGCTTGTAATGACATAAGAGACATGTATTGTTGGCTTTACTTATCTCTCATATAGAGAGGAAACCGAGAGTCCTTCCAAATCATCATCATTGCACTCTTCTTTTTGTATTTGTCTTCTTGGAGTGACATGTTAGGGTTAATATGGAAACCCTAGGAGAAGTTATCGAAGGGGTAAAGGACGTCATTAAGGAAGCTTTCTCTTATGAGATACTAGAATTTACTTTTGTGAAAAATGTTGGAGATGATTTAATCATATTCAATCATTCTCATCAAACTTGCGTTAGAGATGTAAAAAGAAGGCACCAATCTTCCTATCTCTTAGATCTCTCTTGTCTATAGTCACTTAGGGTTTCATCCCTTATAAACTTGGAAATTATGGTTCTAAGCAACCTTGGGTTGTACTTGTTGAAGAAAAGAAAAGGACATATCTTGCCTTGTAGGACAGGTTTGTGTAATGCTAACTTGCTGGACCACCTCCTTGGAGAGAGCAAGTGTTTTCTTGTTTTTCTCTGACTAGGATTTTGGAGAGCTAGAGGATTCTCCCACCCTTGGTGTAAGACTATGGTGTGTACATGAACTTCATTATTATGCATATATATTAAGTTTTTGACTGATAAATTTTCCTATTGCATATTTGAATTTTGGCCATCTATTTCTTCTAGTAATTTCAAGCACTAGTATGTCTTGTTGATTTGACATAAGTTAAGACTGAAATTGTTAAATGATTTAACATTAATATTTGTTGAATGGAGTTAGAGAGCTAGGGTTCCACCTAGTCCTAGTCCATGATGTCTAAACTAGCAGAGGAACCCACACTGCACAGATTTCCACTTTCGCAGATTTAATTATTTCCTATGTATTGGCTTAAGAAAAAAAATTCCTAGACTCAACTTATAATTTGATCTCAGCCTATTATTTTAAAGTATTCTCAACCTTGTGAGAGCTTTGTGGGGCTTGATACCAACCATTTTGTGAGAAATATCCCTAGGCGAATTTTTTTCTCAAACATGGTCCTCAGTCGGCAGCCAGCAGCCCCTTGCAGCTCCCAGCTAGCTCATTGTGCCATTTCTCTACCACCTAAACCAACAATGTGGTCCCTCATCCATCTGCCATGATCGTATGTTTGAAGGTGGGCCTCCCAAACCTAAGGGTATGCCTTGTCATTTGGAAATTGAGTAGTGTAGTTTGCTTATCATAGACACCTCTGGGCATGGATTAAAGGGGGGATTCGGCAGAAAGAATGGGCTAGGTTTGTGCTCTTGTCCCCTAGACCCCTTTTAGGTATTAACCTTGGATTCTAGTCGCGTGGGATCTATTTTACTGACCATTTGGCTCTAGGGATGGTATTTCATGGGAAACCTTGATGTCAATTGTGTGGTCCTACTCTCTTATCCACTTATATTACCCTCTTTCTATTCATTATTACCTGATTCATCATTTCTCCCACTTGGGTCCACATTCCTCCATTGGGCCCACACATTCCTCCACTGGGTCCACATAGGGTTAGCATGCCTCTTCCCCTTGCCCACACCTTGGGTCATGCCCTGGAATGAAGCCCGGAGGTTGATGCCGCTAAAAAGAAAGATAAAAGCATATATGGCCACATTCAATAGGAAAATGTACCACAAAATGCAAAAGATGGTCGAGACAAACACATTTAGCACGTGGGCAAAAGCCATCACCCTAGTTCTTACAGGTTCTATGAGACTCCTGTTGAAGAAAAGTGTAACTAAGTTCGATATTTGTAAATAAAATTTTGATCTTTGTACTTATCAAGAAAAAGAAATATTATTTTTGTAAATTATTCAAATGAGTTTCTTGCTCATTCCATAGGTCTAGGAAAGGTTAAAGAATCAAAGACATGTTCTTGAGCATGAATATGGGTCAACCTAGTGCCAAGTAGCCCTCCAAGACAAGCACCATCCTCCAAGACAAAGTCTGCCAGCAAAACAATGAAGAAAACAGTTAAGTCCGCCTCAAAATGTATATTGAAGAACAATCATGTCGGCTCAAGTTGAAGTGACATATCTATGCATGAATTCAAGTCGGCTTGCCTACAGGATAGACCACTATATATACCCAATAGGATTTGCACAAGAGTAAGAGGAGATATCTCGGATTCTTCGGAGGTATAGCTAAAGGATCTCGGACAATTACAGTGAGTAAGACCTTGCCATCTCAGTTCTTTGGATGGGTAACCTAATAGGGATTTCATAGTGGCAGAGAGCACACTTACTCTCGGCATATTAGATAGACACAGCACATCTATCATGACAGGAGGACGCAATCTTGATCTCAACGTAATAATGATCTCGATGCAATGAAAAGAACTCAAGAACAATAATCATAGTTCCGACATTCTTACAGTTTTGACCTCCTCACTATATTGACATTCTTCATTGAAGTAGTTCCTCTGTCTCGGCATGCTTGTGACATACCAACAGTCTCAGCATGGTTATATAATGAAGATCCCAGTGCAAGGAACACACTTAATGTCTCGATATATATGATCTTTGTCTCGATACTACTATAATCCTACAGTAACACATCCACAGCATACTTTGTCTCGACACATTGGTGATGAATTGAACAAAGACATGATCTCATTCTCAGTATTGATCATGAAAAGATATTGATGCAACTGTCATAGATATATATACAGATAATCCAATATCGAGATCTCATTATTTTAATGATGATTTCAAAACAGTGAAAGATCTAAGTGAAGGAGCAGTTATGGTGCAGCAACAATGATCTCTTTGTTATGGTGAAGTCCTCAATAAATGTACAGCGATAGTGTTGCTGTAGTAATGAAGATCTCAGTGGTGCAATAGTGATGGCCTCAGTGTTGCAGCAATGATGATGATCAACAGTGGCAAAGAAGAGGATTGGTGTCTTGGTCTTGGAGAGGCATATTAAGTCAAGGGTCATGGTCTTGGTGTTCGTCAATTGGAATCTCTATAAGAAGAATTATGTGCGGGTTTTCCTCTACAAGAGGGAGGGGCTTTGGCCCTGGCAGAATGCCAACATATTGTGTTCTTGTCTCTTTACTTTTGGTAGCTATTTGATGAAATACGAAACACACACTCTAATAATGTTAAAGAGAAGATTGTGGTAATAAGAAAAATTAAAAAGCCTCACAAATAGTTATCAAGTCAAGAAGAATCTCATTAACTCATATGCCCTAGATTCTTCAACGCGGTATCAGAGCTATGGTGACAGTCGAAGGAAGGGCAAAAAGGAGACATTCAAGAATCAAGTTTCTAGCAAGGCATCAAAGCAATCTGAAGGACATCAAGATCTACATTGCAGAATCAAACCCTAGATCAAAGAACAGTCTACAACAACAAGAGCTCTTATCTCCATAGTCATCATCAGAAGGCCATCAAGGCACTCATCAAGTTATCCACAAAGCAAGGTAGCTCGAAGGACCTCAAAATGAAGATCACATCAGTTTGCAGAAAGTCGAAACCCTAGAAGCAGTTCTGATCTACAAGGCAAAACATATTAAAAGCAAGCGAACATTGTCATCATCTTCAAGAAAGCAAGGATCATTTCCTTACCCTAGAAGAAGATCGTTCAAGAAGAAGCCCTCTTCAATCTTCATCAACAGATCAAGGTGAAGATTTTGTCTTCACAAATCAAGTAAGTATTTTTCATTTATTAATTTGGTAAAATGACTTCATTATTGCAAGGAGATCTATAGGTCGATAAGTCATCAAAAGTCCTTGCATAGAATAAGGAGGATTGTTATAATCCTCATAGAAAAGAGTAGTCATTGTTGTCTATGGAAAGGTCTCTGAAAGTCAAACATTGTTTAAAATGCAACAAGAGACTCATAGGAAATGCCTCAAAGGTCCACTCATGCCTATGTAGCAAAAGAGATCACATAAAGAGAGATATATGAAATGCTAGAAGATATACTCTCTGAATTATAGTAAAGAAGGCCACATCACTTAGACCTACACAAAAATAAAGGTATCAAAGAATGAAGAAATATCTTCATGATAACTCAATTGAGAGATCTGGGAAAGATGATAAGAATGAGGTCATCATTGATAAGCAAGGTAACAAATATCAATGAACAAAGAAGGTTACCTCACCCAGCAATTTGTGGTCTCTATGCTAGATAGAGAAAGACAAATTACAGTCTATAGTATTAAGGGATAAAAGAATTCAACCATGTGCAGAAAGGAAAGGCAAGGTTAGTCCTGAAGCAAAGACAAAAATAAGTATAGTTAAGATTCAATGCTATAGAAAGATTTTGGAAGTTCATATCACTGAAAGATGGAGGAAGCTAAAGAAAAGGGCCAAGGAAAGAGGGAGTATCAAATCTCTCCTATCAGTAAGATAGTATCCCTCACAAAAAGATCATATCATAAGCTCATATATCTTGTGTTATCAGATATGACAATGATAATAAGATGCATCATGGCATCATGAAAGCATTAGAAGCAAGAGCACGTGACATCACCATGGATATCATGCAGCACAAAAGGAACAAAATCCATGGCAATCAAACATGAAGGATATAGCTCTTGGGAATCTCATTGAACATTGAAGGAAAGAAAGATGTCATCCAAGACAAGGCTCATCATACATTAAAGCAAAAAGAAAACATCTACCAGATAGGGATATGCAAGATCCTCAAGATTCTCTGAAGGAATCCTCATCGAAGGATTCACTAATCTAGAGAGGAAGCAAGTGTTTCATCAAGAACTCCAACTTATGGAATTCATGGGATAATGGTGTGATGACATGAAGCAGATCAAGGGATTGAAGATCTTTTCAATCAAGAGAGCTATTGGAAGAAGCCTAGATGACCTAAAGGTAAAATGAGGTGTGTATGCATGTATATTATAATGTCATGTCATATGGTTGCAGGTAACATGAATCATTACTTCTATCTTGAGACGCGTGATCAAGAAATCTTCTCCTCTGAAAGAATGCGAGAAGGCATAAGTCACACTAGATGAAATCAACATAAAATGTCCTCATATGAAGTATGAAGTAGTTGACTAAGAAACTCTGATTGAAAGCTCCTGGAAATGGAATGTGTGAGGAAGGAAGAGATCATGAGATATGCAACCATGATGAAGGCAATCAACATCCAAAAGACCAAGAAGATTTGACTAGGAAATCTCTTGTAAAGACATGAATACTTTGATAAAAGTCGAAAAAGGATCAAGACCCTTGACAATAGATATCTTTGGGAGATGTGTCAACAAGTATGTGCAGGATGTTGATACTTACAGGAAGATATTGTGATGAAGAGCCATCTCAAAAGGTATGATTTAATTTAGTATGATGTTTTGATTTCTTGAAAAATATCTGGATGAGTTCATGTAAGGCCACTACAACATGACTTGTAAGTACAAGTACAACTAGCATTCATGAGATGGATGGAAACTACTGAAAGAAGCATGGAGAGAAAAGAAGTAGCCATATGAAGAAAGTTCCAGATGTATGCCAAGAAGGCCACTTTCCATGAAGAAAGGAATGACATGACGGAATAAGAAGGAAAGTGATCAATGGTTGTTGCCCTACAAGGAAGAAGCTCAACTAAATTTCATGACATCGAGGAGAGAAATTGATCAAGCAACTGAAAAACCCATGAAGAAGAAGTTGTTGATGTATAAAAGGGTCCCTAGCTAAGAGGGAGCTCTGACAGGTTCCTGATCAAGAGGGTGTTTGAATTAGATCACCCCTAATTACAAAGGAGTGGCAATTGCGTTTTTTTTCCATTTCATGTGTCATGCAATAGACCAGGACAAATAGTCGTAAGTCTAGATGAAGGCCATGAATGGAAATGTAGACACATGATAGACACAACATTCTTGTTTTCACTTGGGAAGATAGAATGGGAGGATTGGGTAATCATCTAGGATTCGATACTCTTTCAGGATGTGTAGGGCATCCAAGATAAGAGTAGGCAAGAGGACCGATACTCTTTGAGGGCTAGGAACCCAAGATAAGAATAGTCCTAGAAGGTCATACTCAGTGAACACCCGGGTGGGTATGTACCTTGAGAGACCATGATGAAGGTGTCTATAAATCATTGGTCTCGCCAACATTGTAGCTCATGGTCTCGTGGAGAGATGGAGTTGTTAGTCAAGTCCTTGCACTGTGACAATGTTGGTTGATATGATGCTATACAGATGGGATTACCAATCTGATTCTTCTTATGAGAAATTCTTTAGATTGAGAATGACCAAGTACCATTGTAAATACCTCCCTAGTTAAGGAGTGTTAAAGAAAAATGTAACTAGGTTCGGTATTTGTAAATGAAATTTTGATTTTGTACTTATCAAGAAAAAGGAACATTATTTTTGTAAATTATTCAAATGAGTTTCTTGCTCATTCCATAGGTCTAGGAAAGGTCAAAGAATCAAAGTGATGTTCTTGAGCATGAATATGGGTCAACCTAGTGTCAAGTAGCCCTCCAAGACAAGCACCGTCCTCTAAGAAGAACACTGCCAGCGAAACAATGAAGAAAACAATTAAGTCCGTCTCAAAATGTATATTGAAGAACAGTCATGTCAGCGCAAGTTGAAGTGGCATATCTATTCATGAATTCAAGTTGGCTTGCCTACAGGGCAAGCCACTATATATACCCAATAGGATCTGCGCAAAAGTAAGAGAAGATATCTCGGATTCTTCGAAGGTATAGCTACAGGATCTCGGACAATTACAGTGAGTAAGTCCTTGCAATCTCAGTTCTTCAAATGGGTAATCTAATAAGGATTTCGTAGCAGGCACATAGCACACTTAATCTCAGCATATTAGATAGACGCAGTACATCTATGATGACAGGAGGACGCAATCTTCATCTTAGCGTAATAATGATCTCGGTGCAATGAAAAGAACTCAAGCACGGTGATCATAGTTTTGGCATTCTTACAGTTTCGGCCTCCTCATTATATCGACATTCTTCATTAAAGCAGTTCCTTTATCTCGGCATGCTTGTGACATACCAACAATCTCAGTGTAGTTATATAATGAAGATCCCGGTGCAAGGAACACACATACAGTCTTGATATATATGATATTTGTCTCAGTACTACTATAATCCTACAGTAACACATTCACAACATACTTTGTCTCGACACATTGGTGATGCACTAAACGAAGACATGATCTCATTCTCAATATTGATCATGAAAAGATATCGATGCAGTTGTCATATATATATATATATATATATATAACTCAATGTCGAGATCTCATAGTTTTAATGACGATTTCAGAATAGTGAAAAATCTAAGTGAAGGCGTAGTTATGGTGCAGCAACAATGATCTCTTTGTTATGGTGAAGTCCTCAATAAAGGTATAGCAATAGTGTTGCATTAGTAATGAAGATGTCAATGGTGCAGTAGTGATGCCTCAATGGTGCAACAATGATGATGATCTCAACAGTGACAAAGAAGAGGATTGGTGTCTTGGTCTTGGAGTGGCATATTAAGTCAAGGGTCATGGTCTTGGTGTTCGTCAATTGGAATCTCTATAAGAAGAATTATGTGCGGGTTTTCCTCTCCAAGAGGGAGGGGTTTTGGCCCTGGCAAAATGCCAACATCTTGTGTTCTTGTCTCTTTCCTTTTGGAAGCTATTTGATGAAATATGAAACACACACTCTAATAATGTTAAAAAAAGATTGCGGTAATAAGAAAAATTAAAAAGCCTCACAAATAATTATCAGGTCAAGAAGAATCGCATTAACTCATATGCCCTAGATTCTTTAACACCTCCTTCATCATATAGGAACCCATGATTGTCTCAACCCCTAGTGGGCAATGAACCACCCCACCTTAAAAGGGGGATATTCACTGCTATATCGTATAAATCATGCTCTTACCCCTTTGAGCCCCGAGCAGTTAATCAAAGAAAATCATAAAAAGGCAAAAGGCATATGAAGAAGGGTGCAAAAATGAAGGTCAGGGCACCCCATGTACCACGAATACACCATCCTACACATTATAAACCCAAGTGTGGGCTTCCCTCTTATTAGCTACCCTCATACCCCAACATGTGACCTAGGGTTGCCCCTTCTCATTCCCTATTCCATTCACCTATTTGTCACATACCACCACCTTTTAAAGGATGTACCTTGACTGTATCATCCCCTTTAGAAGTAGAAACCACCTAATAGGATTATTGGTTAACCTCATTTGGAGTTTAGGAGACATTGACACATCCCAAAGCCCATCAGAGAAGGGCAATCCATTATGAAGTCCCCAACTGTGGTCCATGATTGGCAAGCTCATTTACTCGATTTTTCTAATGACTTGTTGTACTAGAAGACTAGGGGATGCATTGGATCTTTTCCAAATTGCAGATGGTCTCCATTTTGGGTTTGGTCTCCCTATACGGGGACCTAATCCTCCAGAGGGCTACGTTGGCACATGTAGGGTGTGCGTTGATAACCATGGGCCTCCACAGCAGCAAACTATTGAGAGATTGCTCTATGGAAATTTCTAAGTCTGACACATTAGAAATCCCTACTGCATTATCTGGTTTATTATCTCCTACTTGTTTGTTCCATTAACAATTTATTTATTAATAGAAATACCTAAATAAACACAAATGCAGCCTTCGCACATATACAGATCAGCAACTGAAATAACTGAGACAATCACACAAGGGACACCGTTATTTTTGAACAATCGTCAATGGAAAAACCCAATGCGGGAAAACCAGCGCAGCGGATATGAGGGTTTTATTATTATACAATTTCTGAATACAACTAGGGTGCCAGAAATGGCTCACCCTTCAGAGACTTTCCTTGGCAAAAGTACCTCTCCTCAGAGACAAATATTCCGGTTGATCAGCAACCAGATGATTTATCACACAGCAACTTCGACAGTTCTTTAGATGGACTGTGAAAGCTGCTCCAAGCTTCTCTCTGGAGTTTAAGAGACATTGACGCATCCCGAAGACAATTATGGAAGGGCATGCCATCATGAAGTCCCCACCTGTGGTGCATGATTGGTAAGCTCATTTACTCGATTTCTCTAATGACTCGTTGAAATGGAAGACTAGGGGATGCATTGGATCTTGTGCAAGATTGCAGATGGTCTCCATTTTGGGTTTGGTCTCCCTATACAGGGTCCTAATCCTCCAGTGGGCTACATTGGCACATGTAGGGTGTGTGTTGAGAGCCATGGGCCTCCATAGTAGCAGACATCACTCCATGGATCCCCACAACTATTCAGAGATTGCTCGTGGTTTACTTATTGGACGAAGAAGATGCACCTGATCCATCATGACCAATTGGCCCCGAGTTTGCACCATACACATGGCAGATGATCCAGGACTTGCACGATGATGCGGCATCACCTACACCATCATCCTAGCCCTTGCAGGTGATCTACAGGCATCTTCGATTTGTTTGGAGACCCATGAGGGCACTTGTGTGCCCCCACATGTCATCTGGAGCACCACAGGTTATTACAAGGGGCCAACCCCTTGTCCACTGCTTTTGAGGGTCCTACTCTTCATTATGGCACCCACGTACCTCATTACGCCTCTTAAAGGGCCTTAAGACATGCATAGATTTTTATTTGACCCCTTGAGAGGCTTACTTTTTCATTTATGAGCTAGTTTGGTGGGCTTGTCACCAAGAGTTGAATTATTTGAACATTATTTTATTTTTGGGGCTTATGTAGGCCAAGGAGGCTAATTCGATCTCCGAAGTTGTGTATAAATACAAGTGAGGTGAGTTGCTTTTTCACCATCAATTTGGATTGGATCTCCTCTCTATTGACAATTTCACACTTTTTCTTACTGGATGAATCGGAGCTTTATGGATGAATTTTAATGTGTGGATATTAGTCTATCTTCTCTTGGAGCTTCTCTCTTGTCAATTGTGAATGGTTGAATATATTTTGTTACGTGTAAGTACATGATTTTTTATGTTATTCTTATTTACTTTTGTCATATACATTGGACTAGGATTTTTGTTGTTCTAGGACTAATTGCTACATGCATTTACTGCTTGAAATTGTGGAATTTGTCTCTATTATAGCATCTCTCAATGTATGGGCCAGAGAATATGAGCGAAATCTCCTAAGGGTAATTCTATCAAAGAATTTTACCTTGATAAGACATTTCCTTTGCACATCAAAGTATAAAAGCTACGAGGTTGCTTCTCCTTGACCTAGAAGGCTAGTGAAGTGATCTTGAGGCCTCCTTGACAGGGAAAAGAGAAATCCTACTCATATTCATCATAGAATCCATTCTCCCAAAGATTAAGGAACTGATCTACCAAGGGTGGTCACCAAAAATCGTATTCTTTCACCTCCTTCCAGGTCTAGCTAAGGTGGGGTACCTAGGGCATCAATTTCTCGACAAGCTAACCCTCCAAAAAATTTGATCGCCTAGGATATCCTACGATGGCCTTTCCTCAAGCTCTCCTCCAATTTTGAATCCATTCAGACAGTGGAGTTGGGAGAAAATCTAAGACCTAGCTCCGAGATCAAAATTTGCCTTGCCATCACCAAGGCTAGTACCTCATAGGGTCAAAACAACATCATCAAGTGAAATTCTTTCTTTAATCCTTTCCCTCACCTTCTCTAGGGTAAGCATATCATTGGTTGCTACATACTTTCCTCATACCCTAGACCGGATCCATTTGGCTCCGTGTGATCCCGCTCCTTTGAAAGATCATTCTACAAGAACCATCCGGGATACCAATTCTAACAAGGATTTTAGGGATTGGGGAGCTCCTTCACAAGTCTTATCCCATAAACCTAACCCTCAAATTCTCTCTCCCTTTCCCTAGAATACATTGTACCTTGCTTAATAAGCAAGCAAGCTCCATCCTTCAAACTCTTCTTGGAAGCAGTTTATTTGGGTCACCGATATCCATTGACTTATCCTTCACTGGTGACTCCATACATATTGGGTCTCCTCCCATCGGTGAAAGTCCGTAAATAAAAGGTAGCCTTAGCTGAGGTGACAGTGGGCTAAGTCTCCATTTGTTACCCTTGGCCTAGCATTTGCCCTTTAGGGATCCCCCTTAGGTCCCCTGCTAGTTAGAGCGATAACATTTTGATGTCGTTGTCGGGGACATGAAACGCGTTTCTTGTTCCCTGTACAACATATTGACATATCATTCTTGGCGACTCCATTGGAAAAACAATGTCCTAGTTCCTCATTGAACTTCAAAGTCAATGCTTGTAGGGTGAAGCAGACATTCGTGAAGCCATTTTAATTCACCCTCGCAACTCCATGTTCGCATTATATGCAAAATCATGAAAAATGGTTAAAGAAAGTACCCACGACATTAGCCGCGAAGAAGAGCAAGACCTATGGGAAAGATTGTTTTTGTGGTCTGAGCTTTGTGATCATCTAATAAAGCACAAGAACGAGGATTTCATACTCAATTTTTATAACAAGAGCAGGTCAAACCTCGACAGCGTAAGGAAGAGGTATGAAGAAGGGCCCACAAATTATCTCTTCTTGGAGTATGCCTATTATACTGGTGCATTTAATTCCTTGTCTCACAAGATGAAGGAAAAATTTGGCTCATTACCATATGAGGATTTGGATGACTAGGATGACCAAGAAAATGAGGATGATGAGTAAATACGAGTTATGGAATTGGGTGCAAATAGCAATGCATTGAAAGACATCTCCTCTGAAGATGATGGAGAGTTGGATTATGAAAGCCTCCAAATCACACAAGAAAGATTGGATGAATATAGTAGGTCATGTAGGGGGTTAGTAAGGGAATGTAATTCTAAGGAAGTATTCTCCCGTTTATATGATGAAGAGGTGAAGCTTCATAAAATGAAATGTGAATATAAAGAGAACCCCACTAATGCTCTCCTCATAGAAGCGTATTACCAAAATCATGTAACAAATACCTTAACCACTGTTCTTCAAAAAAAGAGAGAAGAAGAGGGTCCGCTTGTCAACCAACCAAGATGAAGATGACCTTGAGAATCTTGAAGAAGAGTCCTCGTTGGGGCCACAAGATGGACAAGATGTGGTTCTAAGAGCACGTGTTGAGGAGAATGAGACTATGAAAAGTAAGGTCGAGACTGAATTTACCTTTCTCAAGGATACCACTCATGATGACTCTCCTTGGAAGATGACATTGGAGATTCCTTGCGTTGACATCTCCATCAATACCCTTGGGAAGTAGAAATATTATTTTCCCTTGCATGAACAAGGACAATCTTTGATGGAAGTGATTGACTCTCCTTTTGATGAAAGCCCAATGTTTGATGCTTATAATGAGGAACGCAATGAGGCTCTTACATACCTACCTTATGATTATGTATTCGAATCACTTGAGCCTTTACATTGTGCGGAAGGAAAACCCGTTGAATATGACACTTCACCCTCCCCTTTGCCTTTCCCTCTTGTTCATCACCTTGAGTCTTCCTCAAGTAAGTCCCTCGTACCCTTTGGTATAACCTCGAGTGACCATGCCCCTTTTCCCCTTTCGGAATATGGTGTCAAGAAAGATCCCTTCATTGAATATATAATTTATCCTCGTTGACCCATCCTCAGGATGACGATCACTCTGCGACCTCCCCTCTCCAATTTGACCATCACATTGAGCAACCTATTTGTTGCTCTCCTTTCTCTCACCCTTCGTTCCCCTCTCATCACAACCGTGTGATATCATCAAAGCATGATATTACAAACAATGATTGTGATAAGGAGTTCTTGAGAGTGATCATTCATTCCACCATTGTGTACCTAGAGGGAAAGCCCAAGACCTCTAGATTTCCCTGTTTTCTTTCTCCTAGGACTTCCCTTTACCTTGGATGGAGATCATATTTCCCGCCTCCCACCCACTTCATCTGCGATGTGACTATGTCCACATTTGACTTGGGAGATGACACATGAGTAATCATACTCAAAGGCATATGTATATTGATGTGATGATATGTTCGTTGCACTGGCTTTATGATTACACTTAGTATTAGCCTTTCTATATGCATGTTAGGATAGGATGCATTGCATGTTCATTTTCCCATTAGAACTAACATCATATGATATTTCTCATAGTAGATTAGATGCAATTAGATTAAAGATGCATATTTTATTTTATGTTGCTTTTATGACCTAACATATAGCATGTGTGATCATGATACGTCATGAAAGCATGTTGCCCCGTGTTTTTCCATCTATAATATGTGCAGGTGACAGATCTACGGTAACCAAGAGATTGTTGGAGTTATCGTTAACTCTCGTTCGAGTAGCGTCGCCCACTTCGAGAGAGAACGTGTCCCAGTTGGAGCCAGATGTTACCCACCATTTTGTGGGTAATATCCCTACGAGAATTTTTTTCTCCAAGATGGTCCTCAGTGGGCAGTTAGCAGCCCCTTGCAGCCCCCAGCTAGCTCATGGTGCTATATCTCCGCCACCTGAGCTAGCCATGTGGTCCCTCGCCCATCTGCCATGATCGTATGTTTGAAGGTGGGCCTCTTGAACCTAAAGATATGCCTTACCATTTGGAAATTGAGTAGTGTAGTTTGCTTATCATGGACACTTATGGGCATGGATTAATGGGGGGATTTGGCAAAAAGAATGGGCTAGGATTGTGCTCTTGTCCCCTAGACCCCTTTTAGGTACTAACCTTGGATTCTAGTCCCATGGGACCTCTTTTACTGACCATTTGGCTCTAGAGATGGTATTTCATTGGAAACCCCGATTTCTATTGCATAGTTGATCCAAAATGGATTTTGGATAGACTTCTAAGTCTAAGTGTTCCTCACAGAGGAAAAATGAAAGTCCAAGGATGCTCCTGGAAATAGCCCCATTGCGTAGATCGTCTCATTTTGAATCTACTGCAACTTGAATGGGCTAAAACGGACTTCGGATGCAAAAGTTATCACAAAAAGAAGTTGTCCTTTATCCTTTGAAAAGGAGGCAAAATCTTCAAAAAAATGGCAAAAAACCCTGATAAGGCAAATCACATCGGAATGGTCCAAGAGGCGAACTTAAGCGGAGGCGGAAGAGACCCCCGATCACCGATCTCCGATATAATGGGTCGGAGATAGGCTTGTATTCGATGGTGGGACCCTGGGCAATGCGATTGCGACCGTCGATATCGGCAGATCGGCATCGACGATGGCATGAGTTAAGGGAAGGACCCCCTGGGCTATGCGACATGCGATTGCAATATATCGCACCGCAACATCGCATTGCAGCGATATAAAAGGGGTCGATACATATGCGACATGAGAAGAAGCGATCCGCGACGAGCAATCTCAACTGTCGGATCGGAAATGAGATCAACAACCAGGATTAAATCGGCGATCGGCGATCCCCGATGCCAGCGTCGATGCGATAAGCGACATGCAATGCAATCTCAGCCGTTCGATCCAGGATCAGATCAACAGTCCAGATTTAATCGGCGATCAGCAATCCCCGATGCCGATAAAAAGGCGGACCCAATAAGAATTATGGACGCAATTTCATAAATTTTGAAATCCGGATTTTCGGATTTTCTTTGTATTAACACATTTCCGCTATAAAACCGAAATATAAAGGAAATGCGCCCGAAGCGATATAGCCGGACCCGAAAGGGTTTATGAATGCGATATGATATATTTTGAAATCCGATATGGAGCAATTTGTCGAGTTTTCCTGTGTATTTGCAGTTTTTTGTTATAAACCCAAATAAAAAGGAACCCACGACTAGCGACTTGCGATAGCGATATAAAGGCAGACCCGATGAAGTTTAAAGCAGATTCAATAATATTCCAAGTCCGATAAAAGGCGTTTTGGCGAATTTTTTAGTGTTTCTATGTATTTCTCTATGTAAACAGAGAAACCACTGTTTTGGGATTTCTAACGCGTCGATGGTCTCTTTTGTTTAAAAACAAGTGGCCACCATACCTGAAGACGTTACACCATGATTGGTTAACGGTCAGAGGGGATTTGAGTGGACAGAGGCTGGGAGCCAGAGAGCCTGAAAGGGGAGACGAACAGACAAGCGTTGATAGGCTTAAAAGCCACTCAATGCCAGAGACAGAGGGGAGAGCAGTTGCTGAGACAGAGAAAAAGCTATAGAGCCAGAACGAAGAGTCAGAGCCATAGCCAGAGCCGAAGAGCCAGAGCTAAAGCCGAAAAGACAGAGCCAGAGCCAAGAACCAGAGCCAGAGTCGGAGCTAAGAGCCAGAGCCAGAGCCGAGAGCTTCAAAGCCAGGGAGGAGATGGTGTCTAAACCCATTGCGTTCTGTGTAAACCAATGGAGTTGAGCGTGAAGCTTGTAAAAGGACTTTGCCATAATCCTAGAGAGCCTAGTCGAGTTGACTAGAGCTCAAGGAGACGTAGCCCAAGAGTTTTGGGTGAACTCCATACTATATGGTTGTTATGTGTGATTGCTTGTTGCTGCATTGAGTTTGCTGCTTTATTCAATGTTATATGTTTTATATCAGTTCATGAAAATAAACTTAAGGCACATAAACAGTTTAAAGACAAATACAAGCATATACCTATATTTTCAAGCACTTATTAATTTCGCATTGGTTAATCATAAAGACTTGGGAATATTTAAGCTTTGGAAGTGGGAGAGGTTCTTGTAAGTTCACAAAAAGCCTTTAATGCCCCATTTACAGATCAGGTAGTATCAGAGCTTGAGATTGATTAACCCCACCTTCAAAGAGGGTGATATCAAAGCTGGTTATACCAAAGCAAGTGGTATTAGCTTAGAATGCTTGATGGACAAAGCAATGATTGCTTGTCTGAAAGGTGTTTAGGCAGTCAAGGATTGATTGTCTGATTGATTGTATGCTTGTTTGCAGACTAACTATTGTTTGAGTTTCAAAGGACCTCAAGCAAATCCTTGAAGCACAAGAGGTTTATTGCAAAAGGTTGCTTGAATAAGCTCTTTATTAATCTTGTTTGAAGTTCTTTTGTTCATTGGCACAATGACAACTTCTACAAGTGTATCCTCAAATTCTTCTTTCTTCACAAGAGTCTTTAATGGAGACATGAAGCAAGACTTGTTCATGATGATGGACAGGGTAAGAGAAATGTATTAGGATGGAAGGAAGAGCAGCATACTTAGAGAGCAGTTGAATTCCATGAAGGAAGAGAAGCAGATGCTTTCTGACGAATTGCAGGAAATGGAGAGACAACTTCATATTGCAAATATGAACCTGAAAAAGACGCATGAGTTGGAGTCACAGCTCCTTGTTGCCAAAGAAATCATTCCAGTTTGTCTTCAAATTCTTCTAAGAATGCTTGTATTGGTTCTTTTGAAAAGCATACTAGAGGCATAGGTCCCAAGCTAATGTCCAAGATGGGCTATGAAAGAAAAGGCTTGGGTAAGCATGCATAAGGTATTGTTGAGCCAATAATGGTTGAGGAAAGGCCTAAGTATTTGGGTCTTGGCTATGGACAAACTTATGGAGAAAGTTTCAACGCTGCCATGAAGGCCATTCAAACAGCGCCAAGAAGGAGTTGCATTGCAGGTCTTCTACCTCAAGAGTGTGAAGACTGTATTCAGGAGGAATGCAATAGCTTGAAACATCAGTTGCAGGATGCAAGTGTTCAGAAGCACACACTTGAACCAGAGAGTTTTGGAAACTCTAACAGCCTTGAAGAGATTGATGGTGTTCCAAAGGGAGCCACTTCTTCTTTTGTTTCACCTCCTCGTGAAGGCAATAAAGGTGAAAGAGAAAGGAAACTTTTGAAGGAAAGGAAGCAAGAAGCCAAAGGTCCATTAGACAAAGCAAATCATGCTATCAAGAGGATGCACATGTGTTGCACTGACTGCCATAAGCAAGGGTATCTTGCTGAAAGGTGTTGGACTTTGAATCTAGCAATGGTTCCACAAAAGTTGAAGAAGTTGGAAAGAGAAGATGGCAGAAATGGAAAGGAAGATTCCATGAATGATGTGTCTCAGGATGATTCACATGTTGATGTTGATGTGCAGACAAAGGAAGGACCCTTGAAATGGATTGGTAAGAAATGGTTGGAGTTCTTATCCAATTAAGATTGCATGTCTATTGATGCATCTATTTGCATTTCTTTGTTAATGAGATGCAAGTTGCAGGTTTCTACCAAGAAGGTGAATGGAAAAGTTGAGTAGGAGACTCACTTTGTTGCTGCAACATTATATTTCATTTCAGCTTCGAAAGTACAGTGTGTTTAAGTGAAAGTTGAAGGATGAAATGCATGCATGAGCATGATGTGCATAAACACAGGGATGTTGATGATTTCCTTGTATTTGAACATATATGTGAAATTAACTTGAAGGGTTGATTGCTTTGTTGTAACATGCATGTAATGTTAACTTGAGGTCTCCAAGATGGAGATAATGATGTAGTGTTTCATCTTTTGAAAAAGAGTCCTAATGGTCTTCTTCTACATGCTTGACTTGAAGGGTCATTTGTTTTAAAGGCATGATTTGTGGGCTTGTTATCTAGTCCATCATTTGTATGCAGATGTAAGACATGGAGGTGTTTACAAGAGGTGAAATATGTTTCTTTTGTTGAAGCAGCAGTTTAGTCCATCCAATTGTTGTCTGTATTTCTGTTGTTGTTAACAGTTGTTGTTGACAACATTTCAAATAGGTACAAATGAGAATTTTGTGGAGCAGGTGTACTTCACATTTGTTAGAGCCACCTCGAATCAATGATCAATGCAGAAAAATTCAAACTACCTTCTGGGATCATCTCAGTAGGAGTTTTGTAGGAAGGCAAGGAGGAAGGCAGTTCTTCCCAGAAGGACCAACACTTCCAGGAAGGAAAGTGGTCAAAGGCTTTGGTTCAGAGGCACTATGCAAGGCAAGTGTGTGGAGGCTGAAAGAAGAGGGTGTTGTTACTCTCATTTACTGTTCAGATCAGTATATCAATCTTTTGGGGACCAAAAGTTCTTTTAGTGGGAAGGCGTTAATCAATCTACGCAATGCGATATGATATATTTTGAAGTCCGATATGGAGCAATTTGTCGAGTTTTCCTGTGTATTTGGGGTTTTTCGTTATAAACCCAAATACAAAGGAACCCACGACTAGCGACTTACAATAGCGATATAAACGTAGACCCGATGGAGTTTAGGGCGGATTCAATAATATTTCAAGTCCGATAAAAGGCGTTTTTGCGAATTTTTCAGTGTTTCTGTGTATTTCTTTGTGTAAACAGAGAAACAATTGTTTTGGGATTTCAAATGCGCCAATGGTCCCTTCCGTTTAAAAACAGGTGGCCACCATACCTGAAGATGTTACACCATGATTGGTTAACACTCAGAGGGGATTTGAGCAGACAGAGGCCGAGAGCCAGAGAGCCCGAAAGGGGAGACGAACAGACAAGCGTCGATAGGCTTAAAAGCCACTCAATGTCAAAGACAGAGGGGAGAGCAATTGCTAAGACAGAGAAAAAGTCGAAGAGCCAGAGCGAAAAGTCAGGGCCAGAGCCAAGAGCTAAAGCCAAAGCCAAGGCCGAGAGCCAAAGCGAAAAGTCAGAGCCAGAGCCAAGAGCTAAAGCCAAAGCCAAGGCCGAGAGCCAGAGCCAGAGCCGACAGCCAAAAAGCCGAGAGCTTCAAAGCCAAGGATGGAGATGGTGTCTAAACCCATTGCGTTCTATGTAAACCAATGAAGTTGAGCGTGGAGCTTGTAAAAGGACTTTGCCATAATCCCAGAGAACCTAGTCGAGTTGACTAGAGCTCAAGGAGACGTAGCCCGAGAGTTTTGGGTGAACTCCATATTATATTGTTGTTATGTGTGATTGCTTGTTGCTGCATTGGATTTGTTGCTTTATTTGTTGTTATATGTTTTATATCAGTTCAAGCAAATAAACTTAAGGCACATAAACAGTTTAAAGACAAACACAAGCATATACCTATATTTTCAAGCACTTATTAATTCCACATTGGTTAATCATAAAGACTTGGGAATATTTAAGCTTTGGAAGTGGGGGAGGTTCTTGTAAGTTCACAAGAAGCCTTTAGTGCCCCATTTATAGATCAGTGGTCATGCTCCTTATCCGCTTATATTACCCTCTTTCCATTTATTATTACCCCATTCATCATTTCTCCCACCTGGGTCTACATTCATCCAGTAGGTCCACATAGGGTTAGCATGCCCCTTCCCCTTGCTCACACCTTCGGTCATGGCTTGGAATGAAGCCTGGAGGTTGATGCAGCTAAAAAGAAAAATAAAAGCATATATAGCCACATTCAACAGGAAAATGTACCACAAAATGCAAAAGATGGTCAGGACAAACACATTTAGCACGTGGGAAAAAGCTAATACATGAGCTCTACCCCATCATCATGGCCATCACCCTGGTTCCTATAGGTTCTATGAGCCTCCTTCATCATATAGGAACCCATGATTGTCCCAACCCCTAGTGGGCAATGAAAAACGAATGCAATGAAAAATGAATCTCCAACACTCAGCCTCCTTTCTCCAATCTGCTCATGAAAGACGAATGCAGTCTCTCTTCTCTTTTCCCCCTTTTGTTTCCCTAAATGACTTTTGGGCAACCTTAAGATCTAATGGCTCAGATTCATTTAGATCAAGGAATGAGAATAAATGTGCATTTAATTCTCACTTTCTATTTTTTAACTCACCCATTAAATAAAGTACCCATATTTTACTTTGTCTAAAGTCACTTTTCACTTTATAATTTAACAATGACTTTACCACTTATAAAGTCTCTTTCACTTTATAAAGTCACACTTAGGAAAAGAATTATTTTGGACACTTTTCCCTAGGTATAGACTAACCCATGGGAAACCACTTGTCCAAGGTACATTAAAAATAAACATGGAAAGTAAGGCCGACACTGAATTTACTTTTCTCAAGGATTCCACTCTTGATTACTCTCCTTTTGAGAACCTTTAGGAAGGTGATCCCATGGGCTCTTTGGAAGATGACATTGGAGGTTACTTCCAAATTGAAAAGGAGAAATGGGAGATTGTTGGGCCTCAATTTGATTATGCTACCATTTATGATACTGATGAATAAGATGAGATTGAGATTGGTTTTTCCTTTATCCCGGGCACTACTTGCAATGACATCTCCATCGATACTGTCACGCCCCCAGGCCTACGGTAGTCTTCCAACCGTACTTGGCGAGGTGTGGCACCACCGAACACTTTCTCTTCACCAATACTTATGTTCATGGACTACGCCTAATCATATGTCTACTTAGTTTGTGTTTCTCAACCAAGTAATTATTATGTTTCCTTTATACCAATGAACACCCATACACATTCATTATCATCAGCAATTATACAAGAGAACACAATTGCACAGTATAAAGGGAGGGGCAACTCCATGAACAATGAGTCTGCCCGAATACAATATATTATACAAACTTTCAATATTACAAAGTTTTACAAGTATACTTGAGAAACACCAAGTTTCATACTTAGCCAATTTACAACTTTCCACACCTCCGTGTGATAACCAAAGTTCTTTGCCCGAGCTGGGCGAGCGCTCCCTCACACGAGCTGCCAACCGACTCCTCAACCGAACCTTGTTTCGACTGTCGGGCGACCTCACCCGAGTCACCCTTCACACCTTCACATGGCGGGCGGGCGACCTCACCCGAGTCCGCGTTCACCACCTCCGCGTTTGGTCTAACCGATGGGCGGGCGACTCACCCGAGTCTCCACCTGCGCCTTCACTCGAACACCGGGCAGCTTCACTCGCACCCTCAACCGAACGTCGGGCGACCTCCTACCCGCGCCTTCACCTTGATACAATGCTCGTGCAATGTTCACCGTGCGGCCTTGCCCAAGTATGCGCACATAGAGCTGCGCCTCACCTTGCTGCAACTTCACCTTCCACTTCGCACCTCTTCCTTGTATGCGTTGTGAGAGCATTTGAATTGTGATCTCCAAGCTCCAAACTTTCCTTTACTTATATCGTGCGTTGGGCAAGTCGAGTTGCCCAAGCCGACTTGCCAAACGCCCTACATATCGCAACTCTTCGCCCGTTTTGTATATCGGCCTTCATCCAAGTCGCTCCACATGTAGGTCGGCCCGTGGGTTGAGCCAACGCTCCCCACGCCATATATAAACCATCGCTTCACTTCCTCATGCGCATTATTAACTTGTCCTTCGCACATTTCTGTCCAAGCTCGCACTTTGGTCATGACTTCAACTCGTTCGTTCACCAAGTCAAGTCGCACCTCGTGCCGGTGGTTGTGTCAAGGATCGCAGGTCCTTACATCCTCCTCCACTTGAAATCGTTGTCTTCCTCGACAACATCCCATCCTGGTAGCCATCCACCAAGATCAACATCAACAAATGTCTCATCCTTGGTCCATGATATCAACTCCTCCACATACTGCAAACATCCCTACAACATATGTAGAACTACCATCTCAATCATGTGTCGTCCCATCCTGTGAACTATCATCCTTCCTACCTGCCTGATGCCAACATCTCTCCGCACACTTCCGAAACCCATGTTTGAACTAGTTGGGTAGTTAATCCAACTGTCACGCTCAAGCCATGAGAGTGAACATCCTTATGCCTTCACAAGTCTACCTTGGATTTTGCCACATCCTGGACTCACCAAGAATCTCACCCATGCTCAGGTCCATGGAAACTCCATCCCATCTGCAACATGTCACGATGCTTGATGCCAAAACATCCTTGCACCATATGTCATACCTGCTCAACCCATTTCAAGGACTCAATGCCATGAGCAGCTAACAATGAGCCCCATCTTCTATGTCATCTAAGAACATGTGGAGGGAGTAGAGCCTGAAGGCTCACCCTCACTAATAAGCTCAATCCATCTGTCAGGATTCTTTATCTCCATCCTCTGTAGATATGTAACCCGATCCTCCTCTCGGACATTCGGCCTCACATAAGTCTCCTCATCATCATCATCATCCTCAACCACTTCTAGCCTTCTTGACAAATCCAAGATACTATCAGATAGTGTCCTAATCACCAATGACTGCTCGATAAGCTTTGTCTCAACACTAGACAACCGCTTACTCATGTCTTCCATTCGCTTATCATCCTCCATTTACATCACTGCTAGTTTACAATTAGGCTTTGTCACACCAATGGTTGGAACACCAATGCGTACATCTTCCCTTCCATCGTAAATGTACAGCCTCTTCAAATGTGGAACAATCATAGCATCAAATTGTTTCAAGAATTCCATCCCCAGCACAGCTTCATAGTCATCAATCCGCACTATTGTTAATTTTATGTATGTTCTATGCTAGAGCAATTTATTTAATTTCTTTTCCATATTAGCAATCACATCAGCATAAAGTAAACCGCACATAGAACATAAATATAAATCGCAGAAGACAAGCCAAGACAAGAGGACACAAGATGTGGCGCAAGCCAGGGACAAACCCCACAATGTGTTGAGCAACCCTTGATCAATTCTTCTTTTATGTTCTTCAAAGTTCAACAGAGAAAGAGAGAGAGATAGTACATTTACAACAGAAGTCAACACTTTGACTTATCTAGATCATTTCGTTTAACGATGAGATCAATTGAAGACATTCTGCTTCAACTGATTCTCAAGGTGACGGCTTCACCTATCGTAGTGTTGCATCTAGGTCCACTTGCTGCACCACTGCATAATGCACCATACTAAACATGATTATCATCATGTTGTCCTTCATGTCCATGATCTCATTGATCATGCTACTGTCCATGCTCCATGTCATCATGCACCTATGCTGCTCATAATGTTGTTGTTATAACTTATTGATGCCTCATCATACAGCCTTAGCTGCTTGCTATGGCTTGCAGCCTAGCAAAGCAGCTAGGCTATAGTTCCATGCAATACTCTATGTAGCCCCATTATTTTCCGTATAGGGTTTGCTCAACTTGACTGAGTTCATATGTGATATATTATTTCCTATATCCTGATCATGAACCTTGTAGATATTACCACTGTGTACCAATATTGACTGCATGGCATATTGCATTACCTGCATTCCATCTATATGACAGCGTTTACATACATACGATTCCATGCGCAACATATAGGTCTCACCATGAACAGGACTATGCTATTTTGTTGTTCCTTATGACTGCGTTTCACCATAATGCCACTGCGTTCACCATGACTGTGTTTCACCATAATGCCACTGTGTTCACCATAACTGTGTGCGATACTGCATGTTATCTACGCTGCCAGATTCAAGTGTATGCTGTGTGTATACGTAATGACCAGCGTATAGGGTTTCATCATATTGTTGCGGATGCGTTCCAATATGTATTGTCCTTCCATTATAGCGTATTTATGCCCAACGTATATTCTTTCTATGGCCAACGTTTCTATGCTCAGCGTGAAGACATTGATTGCGTTCCTTCCATTATTTATGCCCAGCGTATATCTGCGTGCCATTATATTCTTCATTGCTGAAGACATTGACTGCGTTGCTTTATTTATGCCCAACGTATATCTGCATGGCTTTATATTCTTCATTGTTGAAGACGTTGACTGCGTTCCTTTATTTATGCCCAGCGTATATCTGCATGGCATTATATTCTTCATTGCTATGCGTAGTCTTCATCGCTGCGTATATGCTAATGCTTCCATGACAGCGTTTGATCATGTACAGTGTAGGTGTCTCCCGGATCTGTGTATATATATCTTCATTACTAAACAACGTAGTAATCTTTATCTAGGGCATCATCTCCTTCACCAAAAACCCAAACGTGGAGAGGAGGAGACCACTTAAAGATGTTGTGTGAAATGACTTCAAGTCCTCTCCTATTTATACTAAAACGTATAGCTTGAATAGACGTGACGTTTAGGCTTCTTGAGCCTACATAAGAGTTGGTCGGCTTGATAATAATTAGATAATCAAAATAAATTCATATCTCCACAATTACTTATAGGAATCGGATGATCTTTAGATCAATCCTACACCTCTCGATGAGAGGGATCTAATAAAAATATCAGTTGCCATAAATAAGCTGACCCACATGGAGTTTGGCCCTAGTTGCCAATTTAACAACTATAGTGAAGTCGACTTTCCCAGTCCACTCACCTAGTGTTGTGTCCACTCTTTCAGCGACACCAAGAACACAATAAGGAGGAGAATTCAATGTCTTCATTTGTGCCTTCACTGGTACAAATTTCAGCCCAATCCTTCTCGCAGTATCTTCACTCATGAAGTTGTGAGTAGCCCCACTATCCACCATAGTGAGTATATCAGCACCCCCAATCTTCATCCGAACATACTCCAAACTGTTCCTCTCAGGATCTCTCCGAGAGACCACCTCTGTAGCAGCAGCAGCTCCAAGAATCTGCATCATCCCCACAGAAGCTTCTTCATTCTTGGTGTTAGATTGTGCAATAGCAGCCACTTTCGATCTAGAAGGACAATTCTTCAGCATATGTGGTTCAGCACATATCCAACACTTCAAGGCTTTCTTTGTCTTCGATTTATCATCCGATTTCAAAGCATCATCCTTCTTCTTCTCTTTCGGCTTATCAGACTTCTTCTTCCTATCATCAAAACTCTCATCATAATGCTCCACCAACCTGTCCACAGTAGCAAAAGCTTCCTCAAGTGTTTTAATCTTCTGCCTCTTCACTTCATTGCGTGCCCAAGGCTTCAATCCAATAATGAAGTTGAACACCTTGTCCCTCTCTACCATGTCAAGAAGTTCCAGAACCGCACTTGCAAACTCCCACTAATATGTCTGTAGGTTCCCTATCTGCTTTATGAACTTAATCTTCATCCTTGCTTCCCACGTTTCATCCTGAGGACTAAAATGGGTCTACAACGCCTTCTTCATATCATCCCACGAAGTTATGTCACCAGCACTGCCATTGGCAATCTGATCCATCCTCCTTCGCCACCACATCTTAGCATCCTTTGTCAAGAACTGAGCAGCTACCTTCACCTTTGTCTCATCATCAAATAGACCCAAGCGTTCCAAGTATTGCTCCATGTCCCAGAGAAAGTTGCCAAGAGTCTTTGCACTCCTTGTACCATCGTAAGATTCTGGTTCCTTGACTTTCACATGAGACACTCCTCCACCTGAGTTATGCCTCACGGCCTTCTTCAACACCGCGATCTCATCTCTGGCTTCGTCAAGAGATTTTTGCAAGTTCACGATCTCTGCCAAACTCTGATCTCTTGCCTCTTCAATCTCCTTGACCTTCACTTCAAGTTGTGTACACATAATATCAGTGTACTCGTGTTGAGTCCGGAGTTCATCGAGTTCTTCCCTCATCTTCGAATTTGCCTCTTGATCCTTCATGACCAAGTTCATCCTCGTAGTCCAGTAAGACTCTAAGTCCTCCATCCTTTCCAACACCTTCTCGATGAAAGCTAGTGAAGCATCCTTCGTACCATGGCTAAATTCTCCAACCTGGGATTCATCTGCCATTGCTAACAACTTCCTTCTTTGCGATCTAGTTTCAACCATCCAACAGCTTCACCAAGTTGCCTGCAACCTGAACCAGCCCTTGTTCCACTTGTATGTGAAACAACTTCCTTCACCTGCAAGTACCTGCCCCACTGTCACCAACTTCCAAGCTTCAACCGTGAGCTTCAATATCACTTGTCAATGTGTATCAGCTTCAATGCTTCAACACCTAAACCTGTTCATCAGCTCCTCAGCCACTTCCAAGTATATACATCTGCACTTCGTCATGAGCAACCTTGCTCTGATAAGCCCTTCACCAAGCTCTGATACCACCTGTCACGCCCCTAGGCCTACGGTAGTCTTCCAATCGTACTTGATGAGGTGCGGCACCATTGAACACGTTCTTTTCACCAATACTTATGTTCATGGACTACGTCTAACCATATGTCCTACTTAGTTTGTGTTTCTCAACCAAGTAATTATTATGTTTCCTTTATACCAATGAACACCCATACACATTCATTATCATCAGCAATTATACAAGAGAACACAATTGCACAGTATAAAGGGAGGGGCAACTCCCTGAACAATGAGTCTGCCCGAATACAATATATTATACAATCTTTCAATGTTACAAAGCTTTACAAGTATACTTGGGAAACACCAAGTTTCATACTTAGCCAATTTTACAACTTTCCACACCTCTGTGTGATAACCAAAGTTCCTTGCCCGAGCTGGGCGGGCGCGCGCTCACATGAGCTGCCAACCGACTCCTCAACCGAACCCTGTTTCGACCGTCGGGCGACCTCACCCAAGTCACCCTTCACACCTTCGCACGGCAAGCGGGCGACCTCACCCGAGTCCCCGTTCACCACCTCCGCGTTTGGTCTAACCAATGGGCAGGCAACTGACCCGAGTCTCCACCCACGCCTTCACTCGAACACCGGGCAGCTTCACCCGCACCCTCAACCGAACGTCGGGCAACCTCCTACCCGCACCTTCACCTTGATACAATACTCGTGTGATGTTCACCGTGTGGCCTTGCCCAAGTATGGGCACATAGAGTTGTGCCTCACCTTGTTGTGGCTTCACCTTCCACTTCGCACCTCTTCCTTGTATGCGTTGTGAGAGCGTTCGAATTGTGATCTCCAAGCTCCAAACTTGCCTTTACTTATATCGTGCGTTGGGCAAGTCGAGCTACCCAAGCCGACTTGCCAAATGCCCTACATATCACAACTCTTTGCCCGTTTTGTATGTCGGCCTTCATCCAAGTCACTCCACATGTAGGTCGGCCCGTGGGTTGAGCCAATGCTCCCCACGCCATATATAAACCATCGCTTCACTTCCTCATGCGCATTATTAACTTGTCCTTCGCACATTTCTGTCCAAGCTCACACTTCGGTCATGACTTCAACTCGTTCGTTCACCAAGTCAAGTCACACCTAGTGCCAGTGGTTGTGTCAAGGATCGCAAGTCCTTACAAATACCCTTGGGAAGGAGAATTATTATTTTCCCTTGCATGAAGAAGGACAATCTTTGATAGAAGTGATTGAATCTCCCTTTTATGAAAGCCCAATCTTTGATGCTTATAATGAGGAAAGCAACGAGGCTCTTATATACCCACCTTATGATTATGTATTTGAATCACTTGAGCCTTTAAATTGTGTGGAAGGAAAACCGTTGAATATGACACTTCACCCTCCCCTTGGCCTTTCCCTCTTATTCATCATCTTGAGTCTTCCTCAAGTAAGTCCCTCATCCCTTTTGGTATAACCTCGAGTGACAACGCCCCTTTTCCCCTTTCTGAATATGGTGTCAAGAAAGATCCCTTCATTGAATATACTTTATCCCCTTTGACCCATCCTCAAGATGATGATCACTCCGCGACCTCCCCTCTCTGATGTGACCATCGCATTGAGTGACCTATTTGTTGCACTCCTTTCTCTCATCCTTCGTTCCCCTCTCATCACAACCATGTGATACCTTCAAAGCATGATATTACAAACGATGATTGTGATGAGTAGTTCCTGAGAGTGATCATTCCTTCCACCATTGTGTACCTAGAAGGAAAGCCCTGGACCTCTAGATTGCCCTATTTTCTTTCTCCTAGGACTTCCCTTTACCTCAAATGGAGATCATATTTTCCGCTTCATCAGCCATGTGACTATGTCCACATTCGACTTGGGATTTGTTGCATGAGTAATCATTCTGACAGGCATATGTATATTGATGTGATGATATGTTCATTGCATTGGCTTTATGATTACACTTAGTATTAGCCTTACTATATACGTGTTAAGATAGGATGCATTGCATGTTCATTTTCCCATTAGAACTAACATCATATGATATTTCTCATAGTAGATTAGTTGCACTTAGATTAAATTTGCATATTTTATTTTCTGTTGATTTTATGGCCTAACATATAGCATGTTCGATGATGAGACGTTGCGAAAGCTTGCTGACCCGTGTTTTTCCATCTATTATATGTGCAGGTGACAGGTCTACGGTAACCAAGAGATAGTTGACATTCTCGTGACCTCCCGTTCGAGTAGCTTCGCCCACTTCTTCGAGAGATCACATCCCAGTTGGAGCAAGATGTTACCCACTATTTTGTAGGAAATATCTAGGAGAATTTTTTTCTCAAAGACAGTCCTCAGCCACTTGAGCCAGCCATGTGGTCCCTCGCCCATCTGCCATGATCGTACGTTTGAAGGTGGGCCTCCTAAAACTAAAGGTATGCCTTGTCATTTGGAAATTGAGTAGCGTAGTTTGCTTATCATAGACACTTATGGGCATGGATTAATGGAGGGATTCGGCGGAAAGAATGGACTAGGTCTGTGCTCTTGTTCCCTTGACCCATTTTAGATATTAACATTGGATTCTAGTCCCATGGGATCTCTTCTAATAACCATTTGAATCTAGGGATGGTATTTCATGGGAAACCCCGATTTCGGTTGCATTGTCTAGCTCCCATATCCGCTTATATTACCCTCTTTCCATTCATTATTACCCCAGTCATCATTTCTCCCACCTGGATCCACATTCCTCCACTAGGTCCACATAGGGTTAGCATGCCCCTTCCCCTTGCCCACACCTTGGGTCATGGCCTGGAATGAAGCCCAGAGGTTGATGCAACTAAAAAGAAAGTTACAAGCATATATGGCCACATTCAAAAGGAAAAGGTACAACAAAATGCAAAAGATGGTCAGGGCAAACACATTTAGCACATGGACCAAAGCCAATACATGAACTCTACCCCATCATCATGCCCTCAGCTTGGTTCCTACAGGTTCTATGGGCCTCCTTCATCATATAGGAACCCATGATTGTCCCAACCCCTGGTAGGCAATGAGCTACCCCACCTTAAAAGGGGGATATTCACTATTATATCTTATACATCATGCTCTTACCCCTTTGAGCCCCGAGCAGTTAATCAAAGAAAATCATAAAAAGGCAAAAGGCATATGAAGAAGGGTGGAAAAATCAAGGTCAAGGCACCTCATGTACCACGAATGTTCCTTCCTACACATTATAAAGCCAAGTGTGGGCTTCTCTCTTATTAGTTGCCCTTATACCACAGCATGTGACCCAGGGCTACCCCTTCTCATCCCTTATTTCATTCACCCATTTGTCACATGCCACCACCTTTTAAAGGATGTACCTTGACTATATCATCCCCTTTAAAAGTAGAAACCACCTAATAGGATTATTGGTTAACCCCATTTGGAGATTGACACATCCCAAAGCCCATCAAGGAAGGGCAAGCCATTATGAAGTCCCCATCTGTGGTCTATGATTGGTAAGCTCATTTACTCGATTTCTCTAATGACTTGTTGTACTGGAAAACTAGGGGATGCATTGGATCTTATGCAAGATTGCAGATGGTCTCCATTTTGGGTTTGGTCTCCCTATACGGGGACCTAATCCTCTAGAGGGCTATGTTGGCACATGTAGGGTGTGCTTTGACAGCCATGGGCCTCCACAGCAGCAGACAGTATTCCATGGATCCCCACAACTATTCAGAGATTGCTCTGTGGAAATTTTTAAGTCTGACACATTAAAATCCCTACTGCATTATCTAGTTTATTATCTCCTACTTGTTCATTCCATTAACAAATTATTTATTATAAGTACCTAAATAAACACAGATGCAACCTTCACACATATAACAGATCAACAACTGAAATAACTGAGACAATCACACAAGGGACACCATTATTTTTGAACAATCTCCCGGGAAAAACCCAATGCGCGAAAACCGGTGCAACAGATATGAGGATTTTATTATTGTGCAGTTTTTGAATACAACTAAGGTGCCAGAAATCAAAATGGCTCACCCTTCAGAGACTTTCCTTGGTAGAAGTACCTCTCCTTGGAGACAGATATTCCCGCTGATCAATAACCAAATGATTTATCCTAGAGCAACTTCGACAGTTCCTTAGCTGGACTGTGAAAGTTGCTCCAAGCTTCTCTCTGGATCTATGTCACTCTCTGCGGCTCTGCGTCTGCCTCTCATCTCCCAATCTGTCCCACAAAAATTTCTCAGTGTTGCCTCTTCAGCCCAGCGTCAGCTCTGCAGCCCTCTGCGCAACCTCTGCGTCAGCCTCTTGGCCCTCTACGTCAACCTCTAGGCCCTTTGCGTCTTCTGCGTTGGCCTCCTCAGCCCATGCGTCAGTCCTGTCTGCCTCTGCATCAACCTTCCTAGGCTCTGCATTGTCTCTCTGGCACTTTCTCTGCCTCTCTAATATGTATTTTGGACCTTCTGCCGAACTGCCCCTCGCTACAACAAATCACTAACTCGATTTTTCAGCAAACCCTGCCCCAGAAAATCGAACTCTTGATCAACTTGGTGTGTCTCCAACTGACCCTAAAGCCTCCTCTTATACTTTTCTTGTTGATGATTCAAAGGTCGAGATTATGTCCCTAATCAATGGCTAAGATTAGGTTTTCCTTGATCCTCGTTATTTAGAACTTTCTCACCCATATCATATTAATACACATTAATATTTTAATTTTCCTAAGTTTAAACTTAGGGTCACATTGAAAAAATTAATTATTTTAATATCTCTGCATCCGGGTGGAATTTCCTCAAACAATTTCCGAGTCTTGGAGATCTCATGTGCCTTAGCCTCTCCACCAATTTTCATTGCTGGAACACATTCGATGCTACCAAAAATCAACATGCTCGTGGTTTACTTATTGGACGAGGAAGATGCACCTGATCCATCATGCCCAATGGGCCCCAGGTTTGCACCATACACTTGGCAAATGATCCAGGACTTCCACGATGATGTGGCATCACCTACAACATCATCCTAGCCCTTGCAGGCGATTTACAAGCATCTTCGATATGTTTGGAGACCCATGAGGACACTGGAGCACCACAGGTTATTACAAGGGGCCAACCCCTTGCCCATTGCTTTTGAGGATCCTACTCTTCATTATGGCACTCATGTACCTCATTAGGCCTCTTAGAGGGCCCTATGATATGCATAGATTATTATTTGACCTCTTAAGAGGCTTACTTTTTCATTTATGAGCTAGTTTAGTGGCCTTGTCACCAAAAGTTGAATTATTTGAACATTATTTTATTTTTGGGGCTTACGTAAGCCAAGGAGGCTAATTCAAGCTCCTAACTTGTGTCTAAATACAAGTGAGATGAGTTGATTTCTCATCATCACTTTGGATTGGATCTCTTCTCTATATTGAGAATTTCGCACTTTTTCCTAGTGGATGAATTGGAGCTTTATGTATGAACTTTGATATGTGGATATTGGTCTATCTTCTCTTGGAGCTTCTCTCTTGTCAATTGTGAATGGTTGGATATACTATGTTACATGTAAGTACATGTTTTTTTATGTTTTTCTTGTTTACTTTTGTCATATACGTTGGACTAGGATTTTTGTTGTTCTAGGGCTAATTGCTGCATGCATTTACTGCTTAAAATTGTGGAATTTGTCTCTATTATAGCATCTCTCAATGTATGGGTCATGTAATATGAGCAAAATCTCCTACGGAGAATTCTATCAAAGAATTTTACCTTGATAAGCCATTTCCTTTGCACATCGAAGTATAAAAGCTGCAAGGTTGCTTCTCCTTGACCTAGAAGGCTAGTGAAGTGATCTTGATTGGGAACCAAGAAATCCTACTCATATTCATCATAGACTCCATTCTCCCAAAGATTAAGGCACTGATCTACCAAGGGTGGTCACTAAAAATCATATTCTTTCACCTCCTTCTAGGTCTAACTAAGGTGGGGTACCTAAGGTGTTAAAATTTATGTTTTCCCACCCCGGTTTTCAGTTTCTCCTTATTTCTCCCATGTAATTAAATGCCCTTTCCCATAACCATACATTCAACAAGCTGAAAAAAATAAATTTGCTGAAAACACAAATTCTGGAAATTTTACAGAATGCTAGAAATTGCAGAAATAAGAATCAGCAGTAATAAACAGCCATTAAAACACATTAAAACACTGATATTTTTGGTCAACGTGACCCTGGAAAAACCCCCTACAACTCTTGGGGAAAACCAGTTTGAGAGCTCTTCTTTATTTCTGAAAAATGCCTTTTTACAGCAAGAAAATATTCAGCAAAAATCAGCAAGCAAACTTTTACAACTTATCTCAGCCTTGCTGAAAAACTTCCCTGCTGAAACTTCGTTGTTGTTACTCCGCTACTGAAACTCCGCTGCTGATACTCCGCAGCTCACTGTCCAGAAATCTCCCTTGCTCTCTTGCTCTCCTTCTCTCAATCTGCTCATGAAAGAATTGAATCGAATGTGATCTTTTCCTCCTTTTCCTCTCTTAATATAACTCCAAGTGACTTTTGGGTGATCCAAGTGACTTTTGGGTGATCTCTAAATCCAATGGCTGAAATAGATTTAGATCAATGGCTGAGATTAAATGCACATTTAAATCTCACTTTCTATTTTTTAATTCACCCACTTTAATAAAGACCCACTTAGTCATTTATTTCCAAAGTCACTTTTCCTTTCTAATTTTTCATTGACTTTATAAAAGTCACTTTAAAATTAGACTTAGTAACTTTATCACTTAAAGTCACTTTTAAATTAGATTTTAACTTTATAAAAATTATAAAGTCACTTTAGGAGAAAAATTAAAATCTTTTGGACACTTTTCCCTAGGCCAAATATCAAAGCCTAAGGGAACCACCTGTCCTCCAGTACCAAATTTCAACATAAGGCATCAATTTCTCGACAAGCTAGCCCTCCAAAAAATTTGATCTCCTAGGGTCTCCTACGCTAGCCTTTCCTCAAGCTCTCCTCCAATTTTGAAGCCATTCCAACAGTGGAGTTGGGAGAAAATCCAAGCTTTAGCTCCAGGATCAAAACTTGCCCTGCCATCCCCAAGGCTAGTACCTCATAGGGTCAAAACAACATCTTCAAGTGAAATCCTTTCTTTGATCCTTTCCCTCAATTTGTCTAGGGTAAGAATATCATTGGTTGCCACATACTTTCCTCATACCCTAGACCAGGTCCACTTGGCCCCGCGTGGTCCCGCTCTTTTGAAAAATCATTCTACAAGAACCATCCGGGATAGCAATTCTAACAAGGATTTTAGGGATTGGGGAACTCCCTCACAAGTCTTATCATGTAAACCTAACCCTCAAATCCTCTCTCCCTTTCCCTAGAATACATAGTAACTTACTTAATAAGCAAGCAAGCTCCATCCTTCAAACTCTTCTAGGAAAGGGTTTATTTGGGTCACCCATATCCATTGACTTATCCTTCACCGATGACTCCATACATATCGGGTCTTCTCCTATCGGTGAAAGTTCGTAAATAGAAAGGAGCCTTAGCTAAGGTGACAGTGGGCTAAGTCTCCATTTGTTGCCCTTGGCCTAGCATTTGCCCTTTGGGGATCCCCCTTAGGTCCCCTGCTAGTTTGAGCGGGAACAGGGCCCAGTTCAAATTATAAAGGGAAAATAAAGCAGTTGGCAGAGTCAGTTCGAAAAGGCATCAGATGTGTGTGTTCTCTTCAGCAATTGAGGGCAGCGAGTTTGAGCTCTAAGGTTTCACCTTCACAGATCAGCAAAGAGAGAGAGAGGTCGTACGGCCCTCAGAATTTCCAAATCAATATTTCAAGTAGTAGGTCATAAGTTCCTGCGCAGAGTAGCTACGCAGAAGGCCATACGAGCCAATAAGGATTTCGTACTTCGCAAGAGAAGGAAACCACGTAGGTTAGGGTGAGTCCAGTTGGGCACAGAGGGGTTTTGGAGGATCGTTGATTATTAAGGGAAGTTTTCCCTCACCTATGTAATATTTCTATAGTGAGCAATTGCTCAAGAAATTAATAGAGAACACATACTTGTAGGTTTTCCCCAGTTGGGGTTTCCTGGGTAATTTCTGGTGTCAAATGTTTTAATGTGCTTGTGTCTTCAAAATTTATTTTCAACCTCAAATATTCAGTTATAATACTCAGCATATGTAGTGAATGCATTTGAAAATTCAGTTTCAGTTCTTTCATTTCAGAAAATATATTAAATTAGTAGTTGGGTATTAAAAGCTAACAATATTGAAGAAGATAGGGCAGATTTGCCACCGTATTTACAACTGTCGTAAAGTGAATTTCAGATCTGCTTTATGCATGATAGCATTTCACTAGAGAGTTGAAACTTTGCTGGTACACTTTGGTATCTTTTTTCTTGAACTACTTAGTGGGTTAGGGTTTTTTTGAGATGAATTTTTTTCTATTGTCGCTGTTGTTTTTATCATATTTCATAATAGTCCTAAGGCTGAAAATTCACCAAGTTAAGATCCATGAAAAATTTAGGAAAAAGGTGAAATTCCTATTTTGTATTAAAAGCATTTTTCGAAAATTTCAACTCCTAAAAGGAACCAAAAAATAAGCAAATGAGCCTGTACACCAAGAGTTAGGGCCTCTACATCATGACAAAGCACACTAGGTTTGACTCTCACAAGTAGAGTCAACTCCTACTTTCAATGAAATGTCAATTATCTTGATAATACTAATAATATTTTTGTATTTAATGCCGACATTTTTCTTGTGATTAATGTAATACCTTGTAGTAGTGTTTTGTAGTTTTATTTTAATATTCCACCAGGGCTCGGGGACGGGGGGACATGGGTGTGGGGAGACGCACAGGGGGGACATGTGGGAGTAAACCCCAAATTTAGGGAATTTGGGGGGATGGGTAGACGTCAAAGTATATAATTTTTTTCAATTATATATATATGTGTGTGTGTGTGTGTGTGTGTGTGTGTGTGTGTGGATCAATATATATTGTTTTCATTATATATATATATATATATATATATATATATATATTCAATAAATGAAAGCATAAATATATTGATTCATACAAAATTAAATTAAATAATGAAATACACTTGTCCATATTCATTGTTCATGCTGCTACATACATCATTCATACTCATCATTCTTCAATACACCACGAGATTCAATAATGAAATACATTGATCCATATATATCATTCATCATTCGAGAATTTACATTGATTTAGAAAAATTTATCATTCATCATTCATCATTCTAAAATGCAAATTGATTTAAAATTTAAATTCATCATTCATTATTCTGGGATCCAATTAGTAGTAAGAAAAATAGACTATATTAGATACCAATGTTATTGGAACGAAACAAGTGATCGAACCGGAAAACCCTCTAAACCGAGAAATAGTCGGAATCGGTAAAAAAGTTAGACCAAAAAAACTGTCAACCAAAAAGGCCTAAAATATTCAAATTTTAAAGGGAAACATATATATTTATGTGCATCCATATGAATCCAAACTATTTATATACAAATAAGCAAAGGTTCTCATTTATATAGCATGTAAGGGTGCACATAACCAAAATAGCACCGCGTGCAATCCATCTCTAAATCGAAAATACATCAACAAACGGGCTCTAGATGGCCTCTACCATCCAAAAAAAATCATGCTACAACAAATACCCATATCATCAAAATCACTACCTATATTGGGATCTTTATCATCAATGTCGCCCTCTAAGCATGAAAATAAGATAGAAAAAATGTAGGATGTCAAGTAAAGATTTTGTTTGAGTGATAAGTACATTTTTAGTATGGTCATGATGGAGGAGTTCAACAACCAATGCCACTAAATCAAGGTACATAGAGAGCCTAGTGCTCTTGATTGAATACTAGTTCCATACCCTTGTACATGACAAAATCCAATGGAAACGTTGCAATCCCCCCCGATCCTGAAATCCTAAAAAACTGTTAACTCTGTTGGATTTTGAGTGAGATCTAAAATTCTATTTCCTCCATATGAAATCCAATGAGGTCGGAACTACTCTCAAACATCCCGAGTCATTTCATGGTAATCTTAAAAATTTAAATAAAAGGATGAAAATGAAAGATAAAGGAGAATGTCACATTTACTTTAAGAATTTAGCATTATCATGAATTGCATAGCAATAATAGAGCCATAGGCTTGAATATTAGGCCTCCCCACAAAAAATTACTTGAAACTCAAAAGGGGTGTTTTGGGGCATCCCCCTTTTGAGGGGGTGCTCTTAGAAGCACTCCTTTGGGGAGACGCATCCCCCACACTGGGGAAATGTTTCCCCCTACGTCTCCCCACATCTTCCCAAAAGGGGGGCATGGGGAAACATTTCCCCAAGTGCCCCTCGCGTCCTGGGTGTGGGGGAAGCATCGGGTGTGTGCACCCCACCCTGGGGGATGCGTCCCCATGGAACACTATTTTATTCATGTTCTAGCATGTTTATTTGCAACTTTGTAACTCATTGTAATAGTACATAATGACTTATGTTGTTGCCCTGTCTCTAGAAACAAGGACCGCATTCAAGGCTTGTCACTACTGATAGCAGATTTACCTATTCAATAAGTAGATTTGTGCTTATCTCATTTTAAAACTAGAATATAATATTCTTTAACTTTTCATTAAGCAACTCATGAAGTTGCGCGTTACATAAATTTCTTTAATGCATAAATTTATCAACCGCCAAGCATACAACATTGTGGTAAAGCATTCTAACTAGTTAATTAAAACAAATTACACTTTTAATGTCAAGATTATAATTTGTTCAAAGGAGAAACATTTATAATAATGGAAGAAAAGTTAGGCAGTATTTGAATGCACTTGTGGTTCTCAAAGAAAGCCTAAAGAATAATCATTTAGCAATTGGGCTAGTTTTTGTATCTCTTATGTTCTACAGAGACTAAGCATAATTCACAACTATAAAATCCTTGCTTATGTTGTCAATGTATAATTTGCCACCCCTAAATCCATAAATGTGAACGTCTAGAAATGTAAAACCCAAACATGAACTTAGACTTGCAACCCACATTGAACCTTCATATCTGCACCATATACATAAGGTAAAAGTTATGCTAATTGAATTAGCAATCAGGGGACGATATGTAACTAAACATCCATTACAAAACCCTCTTGAAGAGGGCTTTCATGGCATCTATAATTGACTTCCAACAGAATAAATAAGAATACTTTAGCCAATAAACAATTGTGGTCAAACTCAACATTCAAAAATTACAAGGTAATTAAAATTTTAAGTAGCCTATTTCTTTTTTACTTAAAAATGCAACTTGAGATGTTAACAAAATACAATTAGGATCTTGTTGCTCGTAAGAATTGCTTTTTCTTTAGGATAGTAGGACATTCACAACTCTTGATGCAAAATCTAGCCCCATGTCAAATATACAAATTGACAAACAGAACTCTAGCCAGTTTTAATTTCCATTGTCTTACAACTATAACCAGACCTTCATTATATTGCTCTTCAAAATAAGCAAAAAGAGGTCTATAACAACCTTTTGTTAAAGCATTTTTATATTTTATGAGGATTATGCACAAGTAAAACTTGATTCTTCAAGTAATCCTTCTAGTAGCATGAATCAGGAGCATTGATTCTTACAATGTTTTCCTAATCCCTAAAGATTAGGTGTCAACAATCCCCACCTTAATTTAAAGGAATGTTGGTAAATCCAAGCATCATTCTGAATTTTCCAAACATTTTTCTTCCAAGCGCTTTGGTGAAGATCTCTGCAATCTACTCATTTGTGGAACAATGGCGTAGGTGAAGAGTCTTGGCCTCAACATGATGTCGAATCAAATGATACTTTGTATTGACATGCTCAGTTCGATCATGGAACTTTAGATTCTTGGCCAATTTTATTACAGAAGTATTGCTAATCAAAAGAAGAGTAGAATGAACTTGTTTCTCCTGCAAATCTTCAAGAATTTTACTGAACCACACAATTTACTTTGTTGCTTCTGCAGCTGCCACATATTTTGCCTCTGTTGTGGAATCTGCTGGAACAACTCGTTTGTTTAACCTCCAGGAGATAGCTGCTTGATCCAAGAATCATAACATAACCTGCAGTAAATACTCCATTTTCTTTATCTCCATCAAAATTTGAATCAAAGTATCCAATCAAGCTGAAATCATCCACCTGTGTGTACTTAGTCCAAAGTCTTGAATTCCCTTCAAGTACCTTAGAACTCTTTTTGCAATAGACCAATGATCCTCACAAGGCTTTCGCATAAACTTGGAGAGGATTCCAACAACAAATAAAATGTTTGGTTTGGTAGTAATCAAGTAGTTAAGACATCCTACGAGTTGTTTGTACTTCATCGCATCCTCAAATTCATTGCCTTCTTTGGATGTAAGCTTTAAATTTTGTTCCATTGGAGTGGTCAAAGGATTGCACTCAGCCATGCCAAATTTGTTCAACAAATCTCCATATACTTCTTTTAAGAGAGGAATATAAACTTCGGATGCAAATTTGTCATCTCAAAACCTTTCCTCAATTCTTTCTTTATGGATGTGATGTAACTTCCATTATTCCCTGTCATCAATAGATCATCTACATACACCACAAGATATACAACGGTTTTGCCAACTTTTTTGACAAACAAAGTTGCATCATCAAGATCATATTGTTTGAAGTTTAGTTTTAGAAGATGCTCAATCAATTTCTCGTACCAGACTCGTGGTGCTCGTTTGAGGCCATACAAGGATCTGATAAGCTTGCATACTTTGTGCACCTTTCCCTTCACAACAAATCCTTCTAGTTGAGAGATAAAGCATTCTCTTTCAAATCTCCATTCAAGAAAGCAGTTTTTACATCCATTTGATGGATTTTCCATCCATTCTGAGTTGCCAAGGCAAAAAGAGTCTGGATGGTAGCCCCTTTTTTTGTAGGGACAAAAGTTTCCTCATAATCGACCCCTTCTTTCTGTGCAAAACCTTTTGCCATGAGCCCAGCGTTATGCTTGTCAAGTGAGTCATCTGCTTTATACTTGTTCTTGAAGACCCACTTGCGGCCAATCAATTTAGTTTCCAATGGAGGTCCACCAGCATCCCAAGTTCCATTGTTTATTAGAGCATTATACTCTTTATGCATTTGCTTCTTTCCATTCATCATGAGAAGCAGCTTCTTTGAAGGAATTCGACTTGAAATCTGTAGACAAATTTAATTCACAATCATAAGAAACATCCATATCAACAGCTAAATCAAAATTATCTACACCATCTAGTAGAACTTCTTATCCCTGTCTTTCCAACCTCATCAAGATAAACACTTTCAAGTGTCTTAGTGAGCCACTTTGAATGACCTTTCTGAGATGGCCTATGCTATTCAATTGACTGAGATAGGGCTGAATCAAGATTTAGCCTTCTAATTTTCTCAATCACATCACTCAAAGTGTCTTCATGATCAGTGATTGGAGCTTCATGAGGGGAGAGAGTGTTTCAAAGGAGATTCCGCAGATTAATCGAGGATAGGGATCCCCCCTTTAAGATGTGGAATATCATTATCAAATTCCTGAAAAGATTTTGTATTCTCGAATCTGTCCAAGCGAGCAAGTTGTCGCTCAACAACATTGTCAGTCTTGGAAGATTCAAGAAAGATTACATCTCTAGACAATCTAAAATTCTTATTGCTTCATCATAGAGACAATATGCTTTAGAGGTATTTGAGTGCCCTAAGAAGATACATTTTTGACTCCTTCCACCAAGTTGGTTTCTTTGTTCCTTAGGTATCAAGGTATAGCAGGTGGAACCAAAAACCCTGAGATGCCTCAACAAAAGAATGTGACCATACCACATTTCATAGGGAGTCTTATTTTTTAGAGCATGAGATGGACATTGATTTTTAATATACATTGTCACAGTTGTTTGATGTTGGATCCCATGCTGGCGAAGATAGTTTTCAAATTCATTTGAAGTATATTCTTTTCCATTATCAGTACGAATAGAGCCAATATGAGACTGTGTATTATTTTCAATCTATGCATGAAAGTTTTTAAAAGTTTCAAAAGCTTCAGATTTGTTCTTCAATAGATATACCCAACACATTTTGGTGTAGTCATCAATAAAAGTCATCATGTATTTATTGCCATTTGTAAAAGGAACAGGCATAGGGCCACATAAATCAGAATGAATCAGTGCAAGCTTTCAGTGTGCTCTGGAATGAGAATCATGAAATCATTGTTTGTTGTGTTTTCCTAAGATACAAGCATCAAATTGCTCAAGTTTCCTAGGAATGGTGGGCAAACCAATCACATCGTTTCTCTTCAATAAACGAAGATTGTCCTAATTCAGATATCCAAATCTAGCATGCCATAAGAGACTAGATAGTTGTGTACCTTCATCATATTGAGAATTGTATACAATTTTTTGTGCACGAACAAAGGTTCCTTGCAGCTTCAAGAGTCTTTCTTCTTTTGTCCCAGTAATGACAAGTGAGTTGTTTGATGTTTTTCTCCCTCAACTTTGCCATCAAACATGTGAATGGAGTGTCCTTACTGTCAGATGTGAACCGAGGACAACAAGTTTCTCCGCAACTCTGGGTGATTAGGAATTGGAGGAGAACTTCTCCTTCCTAAAAATTGATCGTCCTCTAACGCTTTGCAAGTAACAATGGGTCTTATGTAAACACAAGTTTTATGGTCTCTTCAAGGATAATGAGTTAGTTTTCATGTGAACTTTAAACAAGCAACATATCATCATGTAACTCATAAATGCAAACATGAAGAGAGACAACACAGAATTTGGTGACGAAGTTCATCCCTCCTGGGCTACATCTCCGGGCCTACTAACACAACTATACCGCTACACAAATTTCAGTGATAAGGAGTACATAAAGTGTGCTGACAAAAAGAGTGGTTAGTTTCCCCTTCAAGGAAATATTCTCCCGCAAAGAACTCTCACTCTAAAAAGCATGACAACCTACAGTCAATCATGAAACAGTCAACAAGAAAAGGGCTCTCACATCAAGACCCTGTACTCCATCTGAAAATGAGCATAACAAGTACAACAATTCCACATTGAAGCACTAAAAGGGAACTTTCCTCAACAAGACAATAAGAAGAGAGAAACATGAGTTGCACCATAGATGTCACAGTTGCTACAGATAATATTTGAAGGCTGGAAAACTCCTACAATGTCCTCTCCATGCTCAAAAGCCTTCAAAAACTACTTCAACCCACTGATTGATCCTAGCACCCATAGACTCAAACCTGCAAAAAGTCTCTTCAAAAGTGATCCAATCAGTGAACAAAGGCTTTCATTGGATTCAACATGTCCAAAAACCCATATCTGGACTCTTCTTGAGCTCCAAAAGGCCAAAACTCATCAAGTTATGGCTCCCCTAAGTTTCTGCTGCTATTTGTCCTCCAAAATGGATGAATCTGCTAACCGAGCGACAAATCCACCCTTAAATCCTCTCAGGAGGCGACAATTCCACCTGCATCCGGTGCAAATTGTCAAACAGTTAATTTTGCCAATGACCCTTAGGCGCAATATCAAGGCCACATGGGCGCCATAAGGCAGAGGGTTGGGCCAACGGTCTGCCCCAGCCGGCCTAGGCCCCAAATCTGTCAGGCTATTGGTCATGTGGACGTTAATGTGGTCGGGGGGCAGGGCTAACCGCTTGCCCCCGCCAAGCTAGCCATCCATTATTCCACCAACGGTTCCGCGCCATCAATGCGGTCGGGGACCGGGGCTACCTGCCCACCATCGGTGCCCACTATCTCTTCGTCGGGATCACATGGACTACCATGGGACCTGGGCCTAGGGCCTACAACCCTACCCCCTCCGCCAAGCACTAAGCTCGGTCCTGTGGGTGCAATATGATCGGGACTAGGCTTAAGTTCATCCCCTCCCATTCTACACTCGGAGGTCTTCTGCTAAGGTCATGTACATGTTGATGTGACTAGGGGCCAAGGCTTAGTCTTGACCCCTCTCCCCCAACACACTTTTGCATGGTCTTTAACAATAACCCACGCCCATTGTATGTTAAGTAACATGAGAGCAGTGTAGTGGCAAGACTCAGCGATGTTGTATGGCAGGTCATGAGTTTGACCCCACTTGGCCCGTGGGTCGAAACACAAAAATTTTAACCAAACCACAAGGTGCCACATGGCGGCCTCTAGTTGGGCCACGTGGCATCCTCTCATTGGACCACCACAACTGAAGTTCGACCAATAAAAATGTGCCATCCTGCACCTGTACGAGCCTACCACTTGGCAAGCCATGATTGGTCCCATACGCACCTAGTAGGTTTGCTGACATCAACGATATGGACTACCCAATCAGCCCACCTGCACATTTTTTTTGCTATCGACCAAAACTTCAGAACATCATAACTTTGTCATACGACATCAGATTGAGACGATTCAAGTGTCGTTGGAATCAGAAAGATGAACACTACAACTTGATGCCGATTTCGAAAGATTCTAGGCACTTTCATTTTTGAGCTAAATTTTGATCTTCGGATCATACCTCCGCACTAAGAACTTTTGGACTCCAAAAATTTAGCTTTTCCTAGTAAACAAAATGAGGCAAAAACTCAAAACTTTCCCAACTCAATCCTTAATGTTATATTTTCAATTGGTGCCTTCAAGCTCTAATCAAGGTACTCCATCTATCCTCTGCGTGAAGGCCTTACCTCCCTGTCAAGAATCGAGCCACAATTCTTATCAACATGCAAGAACAAAAACATTGATGGATGGAATCTAAACATTCTCTCCAAAACCATCTTTCAAGGCTCAAACAACTTCATCTTGAAGTTCCATTGTTGAAGACAAACTTGACTTTCCATCTCGGAAATCAAAAGCAATTCAATGTTTGCCATGCACTGGTTCAAACTTTGCTTTACTATCCTCAAACTATCCTTGTACACAAAAGTACTCTAGCTGCAATAATCCAATGATACATTTGGCTTTGTCCACAAAAACATAGTCATTTCTTGTACAATCTTTATCAAAGATTTCATTCACAACAAGCTTCATCTTGAACACTTGTATTCGTGAGTACATGATGCAACTGTAGGCAAATTAGACGACAAACACTGTTCATCCCAAAAGTCCTTAAACATTTGGACTCGTAAACAAGCCAACATAACATGTCATGTCAATGAACATATACTTGTTGCAAATAGTGATTATTCTTGTTTCACTTTACAAAGTACCCAAAAACAGGTAATGACAACAACAAGTATTTACATTTTACAAAGCAACAAACTATACAAACAGTCTACCCAATCTTTGTCTCTCCTAGGCTTATGGGTTCTCTTTCTGCATCTATTTTGCTTTGAAGGTTGCCTTAGGAACTATGTCAGTATCCTCTTTGTCACCAATCGCTTTCCTTGCATTGGTTTGCATAACCTCTTTATCTTTCTTGGGACGAAATTCTGGATGAAGTTTCCAACACCTTTCATTCCCATGCCCATGCATGTAACAATGGGTACAAAAGTACTTTCGCTTGCCCATCGACAAGGAAGTTTTCAAATGTGAGGGAGGTTCTTCATGCTTGATGCCAAGAATTTGGTCCATTCTTTTAACCATCACCTTGTGTTGCTCACAATCAGCCACACAATGGTCAACTGCATCACAAAAAGTGCAAGGATACATGTCCCACAAATAATCAAAATTACCAACATTTGGAAAATTCCCATGACATTTATACATGTCCCTTGGGCTGTAACTTTGACAATGTGGATTGGAGGATGACATGCAAAGTCCTTTGAAGCATTCATCTCCCTTAGGAGACAATTTGACATTATCACTACCGTCTTGGTGTGACATATCATCATATTATGATTTTTTTGCCTCAAATAGTTTAGAACACCATCCAAACTCTTTATGACCATATCCCAATCCTTCATACCTTGGTCTCTCTTCCACCATGATAGGATTAGTGATTCCTTGGCCATTGATTTTGAGGCCTCCTCCTTCATAACCCATCCGAGCTAGTAGCTTCATACCAATGCCTTTAGTATGTTGTTCAAAGGCTGCAAAAGATGTGTTATTAACATAAACTGAAGGATTTGAACTAGAGATGTTGATTACCTCCTAGGACTTGCCATTCATATTTTCTCCTTTAGATGTTGATGATGAATTTGAAGATGACTCAAGTCACCCACTTTTACCAACAACATATAATGAGAATCTTTGAGATGCTGACAAAACTCACGAGCATCATTCTCCACATAGGGTCCATAACCTATGTTTGGACCTTGCCCACATATTGGCTTCACTTTGGAGGTACTCTTTGCTTCTTCTGGAGTGGAACTTTCACCAACTTGTTCCTCAAGCACATGCTACAATTGAAGGCGCATATGCCTCTTCTCCTCTTCAGACACCTCAAACAATCTCCTCAATTCAACATTCTCTATTCTAAAATACAAGTTCATATCCTTTAGCTCTTGGAGGCATTTCGTCTTCTTGCTCATTCCTGCAACTTGGTCAGAACCAGCTCCTATACCAACTGATTTGGAATTGTAGGAGAACTTCTCATTCCTAAAAATTGATCGTCCTCTGACACTTTGCAAGTAAAAATGGGTCTTCTATAAACACAAGTTTTATGGTCTCTTCAAGGATAATGAGTTAGTTTTCATGTGAACTTTAAACAAGCAACATATCATCATTTAACTCATAAAGCCAAACATGAAGAGAGACAACACAAAATTTGGTGACGGAGTTCACCCCTCCTGGGCTACATCTCTGGACCTGCTAACACAGCTAGACCATTCCATAGATTTCAGTGATAAAGAGTACATAAAGTGTGCTGACAAAAAGTGGCTAGTTTCCCCTAGAAGGAAACATTCTACTGCAAAAAACTCTCACTCTAAAAAGTATGACAACCTACAATCAGTGATGAAACAATCAACAAGAAAAGGGCTCTCACATCAAGACCTCATACTCCATCTAAAAATGAGCATAACAAGTACAACAATTTCACAATGAAGAACTAAAAGAGAACTTTCCTTAACAAGGCATAATGAGAAAAGAGAAACATGAGCTGCACCATAACATATGAAGGCTGGAAAACCCCTACAAGGTCCTCTCCATGCTCAAAAGCCTTCAAAAACTGCTTCAACCCACTAATTGATCATGGCACCCATAGACTCAAACCTGCAAAAATTCTATTCATAAGTGCTCCAATCAGCGAACAGAGGCTTCCATTGGATTCAGCGTGTCCAAAAACCCATATCTGGACTCTTCTTGAGCTCCAAAAGGCCAAAAACTCATCAAGTTATGGTTCCCCTAAGTTTCTGTTGTTATTCGTCCTCCAAATTGGATGAACCTGCTAACCGAGCAACAAATCCGCCCAGGATGTGACAATTTTGCCCGCATCCGTGCAAATTGTCAAACAGTTAATTTTGCCAATGACCCTTAGGCGCAATATCAGGGCCACATGGGCGCCATAAGGCCGAGGGCTAGGCCAGTGGTCTGCTCTCGCCGGCCTAGGCCCCAAATCCATCAGGTTGTTGGTCATGTGGACGTTAATGTGGCCAAGCATTGAGGCTAACCCCCCGCCCCCGCCGCACTAGCCCTTCATTATTCTGCGGACGGTTCCACAAAATCAAAGTGGCCGGGGGCCCGCCCCTGCCACCGGAGCCCATTATCTCTTTGTCGAGGTCACATGGACTACGATGGGACCTGGGGCTAGGGCCTACAGCCCCCCCCCGCGCAGGCACCTTCTCCACTATACACTCGGTCTTGTGGGTGCAATACGACCGGGGCTAGGCTTAAGTTCAGCCCCTCCCATTCTACGCTCGGAGGTCTTCCGCCAGGCTCATGTGGATGTCGATGTGACCAGGGGCCAGTGCTTACTCCCGAACCCTCTCCCCCAATGCGCTTTTGCATGGCCTTTAGCAATAACTCATGCTTATTAGAATCAATTTTAGGACTTCTTCAAAGAGAATATGCCACTGCAACTTTTATATCAGAAATCTGAAGATTTATATCAGACCTCAAGATAGCCACCAACCAAAGAGAAACAAGAACTAATACAATGATTTAGCCTCAGAATTTATTGTGTGATGATCTTAGGGTTTATTTGGCTTGTCTTAGACTTGATGTAGGCTTAGATCTTAGTGATTATTATGCCACTATTACGTTACTTCAGATCTGGAAATGCTTATGACAGTCAAAATAAAATGAGGACCAAAGGGATTCAAACCCTTGAGGCCTTGTGGCCTTCCTCCAAGAATGAGTATGCCAAGTTGAGATACCAAAAGGCTTAGATAGGCCTCAAAGATGCAATGTAGGCCTTTCAGCACCTGTAACCACAAATGATCAGCTTGAAAACAAAAGGCAGAGGCCCTCAAAACTCCACGGCTGGGGCAAATAAGGCCTCTTAGGCCTGCGGCTAGGCTCAAGAGGCTAATATGTCAAGTGCAAATCCTCCAAAATCATGTTTGTACCCAAACAAGTGACGAAACCCTTCAAGGACACCTGCAATCACAAGATATTAGCAAAATAGGCATCCAAATGCAAGCGGCCAAGGCTTACAGACCCTTTAGGGCCTGTGGCTAGGGCTAGTAGCCCTTAATACCCTTGCGGCTAAGTGAAAAAAAGGCCTTCTAGGCCTAAAGGCTAGATTGAGCCCATAAAAATTCCTTTAAAATGAAGAGTAGCCCTACAAAACCAATGATTAGCCCAGTAACTCAAACCCTTATGGATCAATGACAGATATTTAATGAGAAACCACTTCAAATCCTTGCAAAATTTGTGATTAAGCCTGCAAACACTGAGTGTTAGTGCCAAATATCAATAATGAAGAGCTTATCCAACAAACAAGGACCGCTGCTAGGGTTATTAGCCCGTCATGAGCTTGCGGCAAGGCTAGGAAAGGCCGTTTAGGCCTACATCCAAGCCTAATGAGGTTGAAAACCCCCGCGGCTACCTTCAATGAGCAACCAAATCAAGTATTAGCCACAAAAATGTTATTATATCCAAGAAACTTGCTTGCAAAACCCCTAAATGATCATTCTTTGCCAAGAAACGTTGATTTTGCAGTGATTTTAGCCCTCTAGGGCTAGCAACGCCTCTAGAAGGCAAGGCATTGCAAATTTGTGACATGAGTCTTGTAGATCAGGGTCTCTAAACCCTAGATCCACCCTCATATGTTGAACGCACTCCTTCTTATGGTTGGACGGCTCCTTCAAGGCTGAATATATGTCCAAACCCTTGCCATCTAGGCTAGGTGAGGGTTTAAACCTTCTATATTTGAATTCGTCTTTGAATTTTTTATCCTTAACACCTACAAGTTATATAAAAAGAGCCAATCCACAAGATCTAGAAGAAATTTGAAAATAAAACCCCAAATAATTATCTACAAAATGAAAAATAAAATACAAGCGTTAGTTGGAAATATTCACAAATTATTTACAATATCTACAAATAATATTCAAGCTCTAATTAGCAAATAATTCATTTATAGCCCAAGTGGAAATTTGAAAATAAGCAATGGAACAATTTTATTTTTATATACTAGCCAAAGCCCTGCACCACAAATCATTAAATCAAGTTGAGAAGCCAAACAATATGAACATCTCCTCAAAGTCTATGTACTTAGGGGTTGCCAAAGGGCTAAATCACATGAAGATCTCTACACACTTTGAAAGATAAATTATTAGTTTCAAAAGAGGTTTAGATACACACTTCAAACCCTCAAGATCCATAGATACCTACTAGATCGAGTGAGCAACAAATGCTTCTCTAAAAACCAACACCTAAAGCAAGATATTTGTGCTAATAAAAGATCCAACCACTGGCTATTGAAACAATAATACTCAATATTACACAATTAGAGCATTAAAATCATTTAGCACATATCATAAATCATTGAGAGAGAGACACCTTGAATTGAGCCCCAAATATTTATGCTTTATTATCAAAAGAAATCCAGTAGACCTTAGCATAGTACATCACTAGATGAAGTTTTGTTACAATGAGGAGCTAGAAAGCTTCCTTATAAAGAAAATGAGAGGGATCAACCCCTCCAAGTGGAAAATAACGGCTAGTAGCTCGATACATGGCTTGATCCTTGTAAAAAAAAATTGAACCCATATTTAGCTAGCACAAATCTCCAAAAGAATTCAATTTTCCTTGTTTACGACCTAGAAGGATCAAACTTTGACTTCTAGACCATTGGAGGACCTCCAAGAAATAGAATTATCATTATTTGTGCAAAATATTTAATTACTTGGTCCAAAAATTTCAATTTGTTTGAGAAAATAGTCTTTTGGGTCCAACGAATTTCTGGACTTGGCCCTTCTGCCTTGGAAATGATGCTTTTATCTTTGACTTTATTTTTTTCTTTTGAAAATAGCCTCAATAATTTTTTGAATAATTTTTCCACTTTAAGGGTAATTAATTTTTCCCTTCATTTTATTTTTTGACAATTTTTGGCTAATTTTATTTTTATTTTTGCCAAAAATTTAATTAATAGACTCGAGAGGAAATTACAAATATTTTTCCATCCTCTAAGTGGGTCGAAAAAAGATTTTGGTAATGGAGTTCTAATTATGAGGAACCATTCACCAAAAATATTTCTAGACACACCTTTACATCAAGATATGGCAATAATCAACCCTTAGAAGGGGAATTATATACTCAACCAAATTTAATGACTCAAGACACATGATCTAGTATGATAAAAATGGATCGACTCAATAACACTAGGACCCACCTAAGACCTTATCAATGAGTTCCACCCTAGCTTTGGGGTATATCTAGGAGAAAAACTCTACCAATTATTCATGTTTACAAACACAAATAATTGTTGGCATTGATGGCAAAGGAACAACACAAGAGCAGCTAGCTAAGGAGCAACAAGCAAGGATTAGAGGCAAGGTATGCAACAACAAGGCAACAAGAGCAGCAAGGTATGCAAGAGCAAAGCAAAGGAGAAGCAAGCAAAGGAGCAGCAGCAAGGAACAATGAAGGAGAAACAACAATGCGATGTATACACTAATGAACAAGATCAGCAATGCAAAGGAGCAGAAGAGGGAGGAGTTATGATACATTGAAATGTTTTTGATAATATTTGCAAAGATTGCGTTATTGAAGAATTTGTTGTGATGTGAAATTGGTTGATTGCGCTGAATTGTTGTGATGCAAAGGCAGGCTAAGTTGCACAAAACAGGGAAGCGGGCACGGGTACGAAACGCGACCTCCCCAAATTTTGGAAACCGGGAAATATATATATATATATATATATATATATTGAATTTAGGACATCTAAGAAATCTTATGTGCAATCATAAAGCATACATGATACATTATAATTTATTACATTTAAACATTATGATTAAATTTACATCATATTTACTCATGAATGATCACATAATGAAAATAAAAATATCAAAATATCCAAAAGCAACCTTTATTATATACCCAAATCTCAAAATCAGCCTTTATTATATATACGAGACTGCAAGTACAATAAAGACTATAAGGCTGCAAGAACTATAGAGACAAAAGACTAATCCTCATCAAAAATAGAAGTAGAACCATGCTCAATAGTGGATGGTGGTGCTGAAGAAGATGATGGGCCAATTCCACTTCTAGGCTAGACCTCAATATTCAGGGCAGCAAAAGAGAGATCCAAATCAAGACTTTTTGCATCCACATCCCATTCTTTAGAAGGACCACTGTTGTATTCTGGACCCCTACGAGATGCAAGGCGAAGGTTGGAGTGCACATAAACAAGATCCTCTGCCTTCTGTGAGTCCAACCTATTGCACTTCACATAATGAATAAAACCATAAGTGCTCCAATTCCTTTCTGCTAATGAAGAGCTTGCCACTTGTGAAAGAATACGAATGGCAAGGTTTTGTAAATGTACACCATTTGCTCTATGACAAATCCACCACCTAACTAGATTCATGGTGCTTCTCTCCTCCAAAGCTGATATATTTGCAGAAACATCTATTCCTGCAACAAAACTGCCAAATTCTTCCTTTACCTCCCTGTGTAGATGAGAAGGAAACATTCTCATAAGAGCTTTTTTCACCCCATTAGCCGCCTCTCTATCCTTATGGGGTGCCTATCCTCTTCCCATTGCTTTGAGCAATAAGCTCCTCATCATAAAATTTGGGTTCAAGGCATGTGCTAAAGTGTGCAATGGAGTGTTGAAATTGTTCCACCTATCAACAATGATTTTCTTGACTAAACCAACAAAATGATCATCAACAAACAAAAGTTGTGGAGACTCTTGTGAAATGATCTCCATGGTTTTCTCAACCATGGAATCCATGCCATCATATACCTCTCCTAAGAAAGGTTGGTTAGCGTCAGCACTCCAAAGAAGCTCAAATGCAGGGGTTCAGAACCTTAGCAAGAAATCTATCTTGCTCCACCAATTCTCATCAAGGCACAATCTACGCACCATATATCTCAACTCTGAATCTGCTTGTCTCCACTAAATCCAAAGTTGACTCACCACCATAAAAACTAATGCATGCTTAACCTCAACAAGGCAACGCAACATCAGGAAGTTTGAGGCATATCTTGTCTCGGCAACTTTTAAAAACTCCAATTTGGAGTACCCTCGAAATATGGTCTGAGATTGGTGGTGGTTGGTGATGAATTTGACAATCTCCCTTGCTTCCTCTGTGATTTCCTTTATCCATGAAACTTTGTTGTCGATCTCCTCTAAGATCAGATTCATATTATGGACAATGTATGGTGTCCAAAAGATGTGGTCCAACCTCCCCTCAATAATTAAAACTGCAACTTTGCAAACTAGTGCATTACTCGTGATAACTTGCACCACCTTGTTAGGCCATATTTGTTCAATAGATTTTATAATAACATCAGCAATGAACTATGCATCTTTTACCTCTCCTGAGCAGTCTTCCACCTTGATAAACATTGCTCCTTTGGGGGTAGTGGCAATGATATTTATCAATGGTCTGCGCCTTGTACCTGTCCATCCATCTGAGACTATGGTAACCCCAGAGCTACTCTAGGAAGAACGAATTGGTGATAAAATATCCTCCACAGGCTCCTTATTTTTGAGAAGCTGAGTTCTGACTTTCTCATAGTTGGGCCCCTTGTACCCTTGAGGAGCTTTGTTAATTGCCCTTATCATATCTTGCCAGTAAGGAGAGCGAACAACATTGAATGGGATACCACATGCTTAAATGCACCTAGCCACTCTGAAATCAGTTTCTTCTCTCACTTGCACATTCACCAGTTTAGCAATTCTGTTATCCTGAACTGAAGGGGATGCCCCTCTAGTATTTTTGGGTGCTGGTTGTTCATGTTGTTGAGTGGCACCGGCTCTCCTCTTTCTTGCTTCAACTACAACCCTTGGCTCAATGTTAGATGAAGCTTGAGGAGTAGTTTGAGTAAGCTCATCATGCCTTCTCTTAATAACATTCGCCTCATCTTGCTCCCTTTGGTATGCCCTCCTTGCCAATGGGTCTGCTTTTTTTGTGCAACCCACAACCCCCTGTCCTCCTCCATGCAAAAGATGTGCCTTCATTCTTGGGTAGGAGCCCTTGTACGAATTATTGCAAAGATTACATCACCATTCCAATGAGCCACCACCTCCACATTTTTTAAGCTTCTGAACATGCCTCCAAAGAGGATAATATTCAGCCCTTGGGTTGGCCCTAGAGCTTGAACTTGCAACTGCACTTTGGTTGGAAGCCATTGCTACAAAAATAAATAAATAAAACAAATATGTAAATAAAAAACGTTTTTCATATTTTTGGCAGCATAAACCCTCGAAAAATTGAAGAAATAGTAGGAAAAAATAAAGAAAATGAATGTTGCTTACTCAAATTAAGTTTCTGTAGCTAAAGCTACCCCAAAATGCCAAAAAAGACAAGAGAAATATGGTTGTAACTGAGCCAAAAGCCAAGAATGTTGTAGCCAGAAACTCTACACTCCAAATCTACTACTGAAATCTCTCTCTTGCTGCTGAAATCTCCTTTGCTCACTGTTGAAAATGCCCTAGCTGAAACCACTGCTCTCTTCCTCTCTTCTCCTTTCCTAAAATCGTCAGTCTCCAAGAGAAAAGACTTGCTCAATTGTGTGATGAGAGAATGAGGCGAAAGTCACTTTTATAACTTGAGAGAGGCATCTAGAAGCAACTAGAAGCCACTTTAGTCACCCAAGAAAAAAATAGAAAACAAAATAATAATAAAAAACATAAGAAAAAGTCAATTTGCATGAGGAAACTCTGTCGTACGGCCCGAAAACTTGTTTCCAGTGGTACTAGCCACATTTCCTCTTCGAGAAACGGGTTGTACGATACGGGTTTCACCGTTTCCATTTCATTTCCATACGGAAACGAACCCTAGACCCATGTTTCCTGCAACTTAGAAGGTAGGACTCCAAGGCAAAGGCAATGATTGTTGTGATGCATCAATGATAAATATTGCTATTTGATGTTGGCATTAGGTTGATGCATTTAATAATTGCATGTGGCTGAAATTAATATTGGATGGATTCTTTATTTTTGTGTTCTAATATTTAAGATATGAAGAGTTTGGAAACGAATGAGTGGAAGGCCAAGAGTCAAACCTATTCACTTCATATTCCTATGTGTGATACAAACAGCCAGCAAACTATCTTTATAAAACATGTGATTTTGGAAGGCATAGAACATGTTAGAGAATGGAAGAATGTGAGTGAGCTGATTGACCTATTATGCATTAGTTACCTAGTACTTATGAAGTTGATGTGATGGATACAAACAGCCAGCAAACTATCTTTATAAAACATGTGATTTTGGAAGGCATAGAACATGTTAGAGAATGGAAGAATGTGAGTGAGTTGATTGACCTATTATGCATTAGTTACCTAGTACTTATGAAGCTGATGTGAAGCAGATTTGAAGGGAAGAAGATGCAGAAATGAAGATGGAGATATACAGAATTTATGACCAGGTAAACCAACACATTGTTATTTTGTGTTTACATCAAGGGGATGGTAGTCTCCTTTCAACTTGAGGCTTGATAAATATCCAGTTGGAGTTGGTTGAGGTTGGAGCCTCCTATGGGTTGTAGCCTACAGAAAATCTATGGGAGTCAGAGCTTCCTTACATGTTGCAGCTTGCAGAAAATTGAGGTAGCAGCCTCTTGTAGGTTGGGGCCTACAAAAAATCAGATGTAATGAGTAGGAGCTTACATTTGCATCATAACAATAATAAAATCGTGGTTTTCTACCTTTATGGGTTTCCACGTATATCTGGTGTCAATATGTGTTGTTATTATGTGTTCACGTGATGGTTTGGTTTGCTTATTACTTGTTGTTCACATATTCAATATGCTGGTCATTATTTGTTAAGCTGCTCATGTAATATTTCAATTAATGAGTTTTAAGAAAAGAATATTAATGTCCATGAGTATGCTAAAATGATTCACCTCCCCCCTCTCAATTTAGTCAAGTTTTCATCAATAATTGGGGAGGTTAAAAAACTCCCTAGAGTGAAACCCTTTAACAAAAATCATAGGCTTACCTAGGTGTTGTTACATGGCTTAAAAGTCATACTAGAATCATTTTTACAATAATTTGCAGAATTTGGGATTACAATGATGATGACTCCTCAAAAATTTTGATCCACTGCTCGGTACTCTGCTTCTTGGAACTGTTGACATGTACATGGTCAACAGATCACTTTAATGTTGAAGTAGTGGAGTGCTTTAATGTTGATGGTTACACTTGATGTTGAGTACATTACTTTTGTTGGAGAATCTAATGGGGTAGCTATTCAAACAATTCTCCTTATCGTTAATAATTGCTTGTGATCTTTAGATTGCTTCTTCTTGTTCTTCATTAGATTCTTTCATCAAACAATTATCAAGAGCATAAACAATAAAGACAATTGACATAAATAGGCTCCAAGCCACGGCAAAACCCCTCCAAGGGGAAAAACCCAAAAAGAATATCTTCTCTTCTTATAGAATCAAGATCAAATGAGAAAACCAAGACCCAAAGACCAAAGTCAAACCTCCTCTAAGCACCAAGTCATCCCTCCAAACGATCTTATTCAAGACAAGACAAGGTCTACCAAAGTCAATGAAAGTCAACTCCTTCAATGTTTGCTCCAATCAAGGTTTCAGTCCTCAATCCAGCTCTGCAACTTTGGCCTGCAATTTTCGGCCCTACAACAACTGCAGAAGCCCTAGAATCTTCACACATGTGGCACAAAATGATCGCAAAAATCAGATTTTTGGTTTCTTCTTGAGATTTTTTTTTCTCCTAGAACTTCACTCTTCTTTTTCTTCTTCTTTCTTGCTTGATTGAACTACAGAAGTGTGTCCAAGTGGATCGAACTCTCTTCCTTTATATAGCCTTCTTATGAGGTCGAATAGGCCTCTCCTAGGCCAACTTCTCACAGTTAGGGCCGACTTGGTCTTGAAGGTCTTTTGGACTTTTTACACTCAAAAATAAATTCTTTTACATGTTAAAACTTGCCCAATGGGTCTTATACAAATGATATTGACTCTCTTGACTCATGACAATTATTCTTATGACTGTTGGCAATTTCAGGTTCACTTACTTTCATGGTTTTCCCATATTTGGCTTTGTTGTTATAAAGTTCCTTTGTGGAGTGCTGCATCCTTCTTATTAATAAGAGATTTGGTTTGAGTTCCAGATCTCTCAACAAAATGCCATTTTCCAAGAAAGGCACAATAACAATTAGAATGCTGATTACATAACCACACCTTTATATTTAGATGTAACTCTACTTGTACCTGCTTGAATCCCTCAGAATGCTTCATCAATATAGTCAAAGACTATCTGAAATTTCTCAACAAAGCCCAACACACTATAGCTTCACAGCTTTACAACATCGCATTGTATGCAAGCATTCTCTTCAAAAATCATCACACTTCATAACAAACTGCCAAAATACAACAATCAATTCTGCCAAGGAGTAAGATAATTTAAAAATTTTATAAGATGATTGTCATTCCCCGAAGCTAGTCAAAATAATGTCCAAACCATCTACAATGAGGTTGATGAAAATGACCATTCTTCACAAAATTGATGAAAAATGTGATTTCAATTTTCTTGAAACTATTGGCATCAACAAAAGCAATTCATTTTTCAAGTATCTTCCAAGGTTTTCTTCTGAACACAACTTAAAACAATTGTTGCTAGTGTTTGTAGCTCAAAAAGGTATTTACATGAGGGTGTCTACTTATGGAAATCGTCATTAAAAGTATCCTATGCTTTTTCCAGAAGTTCACTTTAATAATTAATTAATAAAGTGAACGTCTTTTTATTAAAGTGATTAAAGTGGGTCACTTTATGATTTAATTATAAGAAAGCCATTGATCTCACACTTAGATCTTACCCATTGAAGAATAGGTTTCTGGCTCATTGAAAGTTATAAAGACAGAGAGGGAAAAGGGCAAAGACACACAGAGAGCATTCAATTTGTAAGTCAAATGAGTAAAGGAGAAAATCAGAGATCTGATTTTCAGCCATTGGCAGGGAGTTTCAACAATAGTTCAGCAAGGAGAAGGCAGTCAGCCAGCATCAAGAAAGAGCAGTCATACAGCCCAGCAGAGCAAGCCGCACAGCAGGCCCTACAGATTCCATACAGCCATAAGGATTGCAGAGTAGGTCGCATGTGTGGTGCAGATCTGCCTCAATTTATGTGCAAATTGAAATTTTGCAGGTTTACTGTTTGTTTGTTACTTTCTCAAAGCCATTTTCCTTGTAAGGGAGCTCTTGTAAGTTGTAAAGATATTTTGAATGATGAACTGGTCTAGAAGAGCATAAATAATTGTGCACTGTGTGTGATTGTTTTCTCATTTTCCGCTGCATATAAGAGTTAATATTACCAGCAAGTAACTAGATCTGATCTGTTTGCTTAGAAAGTTAGTTTTAGGATACTTTAACATTGCAACCAGCAACCAGTTTACTCCTCCGCTGTTAAAACTAAAGCTAGCAAAATTGTTCATGACAGGAAGTAAAAAAGGAAACGTTAAAAGTTCTTACGAACCTTGAAATTTTAAGTAAGCCATTAGAAATCAATAAAATCCTCAGAAATTTAAAAATTCATTAAGCTTTCACTACCCTGATATGGAAGTTAAAACTGAGAGATCAACCCGATTTAGACAATGGCCCTATGTTATAAAAGGTTGAAAACGCCGTTTTCCCCTCAGTTTTTCACTTTTCTCTGAGTGTGTTTGGAGCAAGGTTTTGCACTAGGGTTTAAGGCTTCTTGCTTCTCGCACAGTGAGAACTAGCTTCTACGAATGTTATAGTAAGCTAGGGCACGACATCATCAACCTACCTCTGCTAAGACACATGTTCGACAGATTTTCAAGACTGAGGCAGGCAAGGGAAAGCCTACTTTGGCCCTCAATACTGAGCTGGTATTATCTGTTATTTCATATGATTTCACATTCGACATCAGACAGTTTGTTGATATTCACTTTAGTTCATAACTTCATGCCATGGTCTATGTCTTTTTATGACGTGCTTAGTCATAGAATACTGTGTTATTTTTACAGTATAACCAGTGTAATCTTTCAATTTAACGTCAATACATTATTTTTTTGTCCGAAATTATGTGTAATTTTCTATATGGAGTCCTTGTCGTCGCGGGTCACATTCGACATTTCGGCTAAACCGTGTCTTTTGTCGACTTGTGACTTTGAAAGGAAGATTTAATCGGTAAGACCAAACTGTAATATATAGGAACCTTAAAATTATTTTAAAAACTGAAAAGCGCTTCAAAGCCCTAAATTTAGATTTCCAGATGCATATGGCGCGAGCTAAAATAAAATATCAAACACCCGGGAACTAATAACTCTATTGATAACATAGCCTGGTGAGGACGACGATTTGCAGAGAAAATAAACAACTAATGTACTTTATAGAGAAAATTAAAAATATCGGAAATGATTCAGTAGAATCGATAATGGACCTGTTCCGTACGAGAGGAGTGATACACTGTGGGCAGTGCTCGCCCAAGAGAGCCCACCCTTGTAAAAGCTTCTGTGCAATGGCCGCACTCGAATCATCTACTGGATTCCAACTCCTACTGGTGCGCTCTGCGTTTCCATTGCTCAGGAATCCATTCTCCCTTGGCTCTTCCATTGAATTCGCTTTTTACCGGCAACCAATTCAATCAAATTGCATGCAGCAGAATAGGACACACTCCAGCGCAGAGACTAGACTAGAAAATATAGGTCCATATATAGAGTTAATATTTGCTCGTTAAATTTTACTTGGCATATTGATGCTCCAGCGAATATCACGTCAGCTGATTCATTGAGCCTTGGTCGCTTATTTTCAACCCATCGAGTCTTAGAGGCTTATTTACAACCTTGTATATTAGTTTAACTATCTCTTAAATTATTTTCTAAATAAATAAATAATGTGATTATTTTCTAATTAAATTAAAATTATTTTCTAAATAAATAAATAATGTGATTATTTTCTAATTTAAATAAATAATGTGAATTTAAGTATGTATTAAATTATTTTTTAAATAAATAAATAATATGTAATATAATTTTATTTAAAATAAATAAAAATTTATTATTTTTTTGAAGTGGGAAAATTTATCATAATTTAGTTGTCAAACCAAGAGTGAGGACAATCATCTCTGGATGCTAATAGCGAATGTATGCTGATCATCACTGTTAAGCAAGGAACACCACGCCACCTAGAATAACTCGTTGGTGGTCCATAAAGGGTTGGATGTTAATAGCGAATGCACGTTGATCATCACTGTTAAGCAAGCAAAACCACGCCACCCACAATAACTGGTTGGTGGTCGGTAAAGGGCAGGGTTTCACTCCTATTTCCTTATATCCAAGGAAAATGAGCTCTTAGCCGAACAGAAGCAGTTTTTAGGGCATACTCCAGAGCCATATATAATAAAAATATTCAATATAAATTATCAATAAAATATTTTAATATAAATTAATATTAATATATTATAATAAATATATTAACAACAAAAATGTCATTTAATGTATGTTTTAAAAATATTATTAATAAAAAAAAATCATTTTATGTGTTTTAATGCACATGTTATATAAATATGTAATGTTAATTATGTGTATATTATATATATATTTAAATATTGTGTATATATAGTATAAGTTATTGCAAAAAAATATGGTTAAAATGGTTGAAACAATGTCCATGTTTTACACTTTGATCATTTTTAGGTATATGTTTTTTTCTTGAATCCAACAAGATTTTTTTTGACTTAGAATTTTAATTATGTAATTCAAAATACAAACTTAAAAATGAAACATTACCCATTGTATTTTGCACTTGATCTCTCTTGGCTCATGTTAGATTCCTGCTTAAGATGGATATACAGTGGTATTTATTAATAATCATTTTAATATTTTTTAATTATTTGTTTTTAATATTTTGAATAATTTAAAAGTTTTTTACAATGTTTGAATAATTTAAATGTTGAAAATGGTTTTGTTCTTTTTTAGTTTGGTATAGAAAGTGTATGGTTGGGGTTAAAAAGGCTCTTACATTTGGATGAGTTTCTCTAAGGTAGTAAATGGTTGCTTGGTAAGATGTTCTGGTCTTTTTAGAGGGGTGATAAAATTATGTTTCGTTGGGATTCGATATTGCATGTTGGTTCTTTTCATCACTCCAAACCTAATCTATGAAGTTAATTTTTAAGACATTGATCTATCTTTTCTTCTATTTTGTGAGTTGGTTGCATAACATTTGGTATCAGAGCTTTGGATTCTAGGGTTTCGTTTTTTCAAACATGTCATCTTGGAATTTTTGTTATACCTTTTTTCTACAGGGCTTAAGAAGCTAAAATTGTAACCATGTGGAGCTGAAATATTGGTGAACTTCATGTATGAATTTTAGATCTTGGTTCACTATATTTTTAGAGATATGATCTGAGGAAATCAAGGTTTTTACATGATCCATAATTCCATGTTAAACAAGTGACCTAGGTAAAATCGTCATAACTTTCTCACCGAGTATTAGATTTGAATTTCGTAAAAAGTGACTGAAAGTGCACCTACTATAGTTTTTCGTATATCATTTTTAGGGCCAAAGGTCGAAATAGTGACACGTGGCACTTCGTACAAATTAGTTCTACTAAACCATTATATAATCAAGCCATCATGGGAGATTGGGCATAACTCTTCCTTGAAGAATCCAATCTCCGTCTGACTTGTGGGGTTGGAAAGAAGACTCAGAGGGCTACCATAGGACGAAAGTTCAGACCTTGGAGATCAGAAATTACAGAGATACAACAGCTCCTAAAATGCAAGAAAAAAGTGTCTATTTCTTTAAAATTTGCATAGCTTTTGTTTGAAAAAATAAGCTTGAAGTGATTCAAATGGCATATTGAAGCATAGATATCAATATTTGGTTCTAAAATTCCTCCCAAACAAATGAATTCTACATCCATTAATCCCTCGGAAAGCTCTAATATGACTCATGAAGGGGGATAATTGCAACATGATATATCAAAATTACGAACCAAGTGCAACAAATTTCGCTCTCACAAAGAGCAACCAAAGATGAACTAAAAGGAAATACAAATGGCTTAAAAGGGGATATGGATGGCTTAAAAGGTGACATGGATGGTTTAAAAACAAGAATAAAATGTGACATGAATGGTTTATAAGTAGGCGTGGAAGGTTTGAAGGAAGGTTTGACAAAGTTACTACAAGAAATGCTTCCTAATGGCGAAAAGGTGTTCCATGAAACTCATGAGGAGAACAAAAAGAATATGAGTTATGATTTTAGAGACTCCAATGTTGGGTTTAACACCCACCACATTCCAAATATCGATATGAGGAAGTTTGATGGCAAGGATCCAGTAACATGGATACTACAGATGGAGCATTATTTTGATCTCCATGATGTGCAACACACACAAAAGGTACGCATTGCATCTTTATATTTAGAACCCAATCAGTTTATATGGTATCAATGGCATTTTTCTTGTAAACCACTTGTCACTTGGTCAATTTTTACAGATGAAATGATAGCACATTATGAGGATACAAAGAGAAATACCTTCTTTAGCCAATTAATAAATCTCAAACAAAAGGATTCAATGACGGAGAACATTGAGGATTTCCAAAAATTTAATATCAAGGTAATTGATATTCCATAGGAGCATAGGATTGATGTCTTCATAAGGACTTTGAAGGATAACATCCAACATAAGGTTTGCCTTTGGGAACCTAATTCTTTAGAGAAACCATTCAGGGTGGCAAGAAAAATTGAAAGCAAAACTATGGCAACAAGGAAGTCTACCACTCACAACTATAAAGATGAAAGTGTTGTTTCTCCTAGCCTTTTAAAACCTATAAGGTTGATGCCACAAAAATTGGAGGAAAAAAGAGAAAAAGGGATTTGTTACGGTTATGATAACAAATACACTAAAAGTCATAAGTGTGCTGAGAATAAATTATTTTACATAGATTGTGAATTGGAGGAAGAAAAGGGAAAAGAAACATCAAAAGAGGAAGATATACACCAGGAACCAACCCTGGAGAAAGAAGAAATGAATCTGACCATATCTTGTAATGCATTGGCAAGAATTACCACTCCTCAAACTCTCAAGATAGAAGGATATATCAAGAAGAAAAGGTTAATAGTGTTGTGCAGAAATGCTAGAGGTTGGTATAACTCAACCTAGTCAAAGTTCTTTCTCTGCTCCAATAGTATTGGTGCACAAGAAGGATGGATCATGGCGTATTTCTAAAAATTATAGGGATCTCAAAAAGCTCACTATTAAAGGTAAATTTCCCATTCTTTTCATTGATGAATTATTGGATGAATTACATGGAACAATTTAGGTCACCAAGTTGGATCTTTGTTCAGGATATCATCAAATCAGAATGAAGATTAAAGACATTATGAAAACAACATTCATAACTCATGAGGGTCATTATGAATATTTGGTCATACATTTTGGCCTTAACAATGCACCTTCCACATTTTAAGGTTTGAAGATTCCATTTTCAAACCCTTCCTTAGAAAATTTGTGTTTGTATTTTTTGATGATATATTAATCTACAAAAAGTCTTAGAAGGATCATGTTCAACATGTTGATAGAGTGCCCAAACTATTGGAGCAGAAACAATTATATGTAAAAACCTCCAAATGTTTTTTTGGACTACAGGAGGTGGAATATATGGGTCATATTGTATCTCATGGAGGTGTTAAGGTAGACCCTAACAAAATTAAATCCATTAAGGAATGGAAAATCCCCACTACCATAGAGCATCTTCAATGATTTCTCAGGTTGATAGGGTATTATCACGAGTTTGTTAAGAATTATGGGAGAATAACAACATTTCTAACAAGATTATTGAAGAAATATTTGTTTTCTTGGACTTTAGAAGCAACTAAGGCCTTCGAACATCTTAAAGAGGCAATGTGCAAAGCACCAGTCTTAGCTATGCCAGACTTCACAAAAACCTTTATCGTGGAATGTGATGCCTCAAGAAATGGAATTGGTGTTGTTTTAATGTAAGAAGGAAGACTCATTTCTTTTGAAACACATCCAATCAAATGAAAGTATTTACACAAACCTATTTATGAGAAGGAAATGTTAGCAATACTACATGCACTAAAGTAATGGAGACCTTACCTAATGGGAAGACAATTCAAGGTAAAAACAGATCATGATAGACTTAAATATTTTTTGGAACAAAGATTATCTTTAGAAGAGAAGCAAAAATGGGTCACAAAAATGTTGGGTTATGACTTTGAAATCACCTACAAAAAAGGGAAGCAAAATGTTGTTGCAAATGCACTCTCAAGAAAGGATGAGGATGTGGAAGAATTGCTTTGTGCCATTTCTATTATCCAACCTGATTGGGTAACCGAAGCAACAGATGAATGGAAGAATGATGAAGAGGTGCAGACACTCATTGAAAAGTTGCAGCAAGATCCCAGTACATTTGATGCATTTAGCTGGAAAAATGATTCATTATGGTACAAGATTGCTTATATATTTGTTAAATTCCCAACTCAAGCAAAAGATTCTTTTGGAATTGCACTCATCCCGCTTAGGAGGACACTCAGGATTTTTAAAAACTTACCATAGGGTCAAGAAGGAATTTTTTGGGATGGCCTTAAATCTAATATTGAAATGTTTGTGGCACAATGTTTGGTTCGCCAACAAAATAAAGTTGAGACAATTAAGACCCTGGGCTTGTTACAACCTTTAATCATTTTAAGTCAACATTGGGATGAGGTCTCAACGGGTTTTATCGCCGATTTACCCAAGTCTAAAGCAAAGAGTGTCATCATTGTGGTAATTGATAGACTTACCAAGTATGCACACTTTTGTGCATTATCTCATCCTTTTAAAGCCAATACAATTGCTACTACATTTATGGAAACAATTCAAAAGCTACATGGAAACCTAAAGATTATTGTAAGTGACAAAGATCCCATTTTCACTGGAAATTTTTGGATGGAATTATTTTATTGACTTGGTGCTTAATTAACTCATGGCTCATCTTATCATCCTTAATCTGACAGGAAAACTGAGATAGTGAAAAATGTTTGGAAGGATATCTTCGTTGCTTTGTATCTGATAAACAAACACAACGGGTGAAGTGGTTACCTCTAGTTGAATGGTGGTATAAGACTTAACTCCATACTACAACAAAAATGACCCCATTTATGACACTTTATGGATATCATCCACCATCCATCACATCATCTTTAAGAGAAAATTCTAAGTTCAAGCAATGGAAGATCACATCGAACATCAAAAACAAGTTCTCCAACTCTTAAAGGATAACCTCACTCTGGCGTGGAATCGAATGAAACAACGGGAATATCAGCATCCAATGAAATAAGTTTTGATGTAGGTGACTGGGTATTATTACAGCTACAACCATGCAAACAAATGTTCCTCAAGAAAGCTAAGAAGGATAATAAATTATCACCCAAGTATTATGGTCCTTACAAGGTGTTGCAAAAGATTGGTACTATGGCATACAAAATGGAGCTTCCTGCATCTTCCCAAGTACAACCAGTTTTCTATTTCATGCTTAAAGAAGGTTATCGTTGACAATCTCCCAAGTCAAACAGTGTTGCCAAAACTTGACAAAAAAGGAAAAATCATATTTTAGCCTGAAGCAGTCACGAAAACAAGAACCTAACAGCTATGAAATCGATTAAATTCAGAGTATATCATTAAGTGGAAGAACTTACCCTCTGAAGATTCCACATGGGAGGATGAGAATTTTATATAGAAGCATCTGGAACTACTCAAGCATCGAGGACAACACTTTTTTGAAGGAGAGGGGCATGTTAGGTCCCTATAATAGTAGTGTATTCCCCTTATTATTATTGTTAGTGTAGCCCCCTATTGTTATTGTTGTGCCCATGTATCCCCCATGTTGTTATTGTTGTGCCCTTACATTATTATCGTTATGTAGGCTCTGTTTATATTGTGACTCCTTAGACTCCTATATATACCAAGGAAGTCTTATCATTTGTATCATCAAAGAATTGTTCATTTATGTACTGTAAAGGAGGTTTCCCTCTCGAAGATACTAATTTTTAAGTCATTGATCTATCTTTTCTTCTATTTTGTGACTTGTTTGCATAACAAATGGATCACATAAAGATGCTTATTAGTTCATTTGATCTTATTACCCTCTCACATGTCTATCGGGAGCATAACTTGGTGGCAGATGGGCTCTCAAAAATAAGGCTTGGTTGTTGTAACAGGTTTAATACATTTCAAATTTTTAGTTGATGAAAAGGTGATGGAGGAGGGAAATCTTGAGATGCCTTGAACTTTGATTTTGGATTTCACAGTTGAATATTTTCATTGCAATAGTATTGTGCACTTTTTTTACGCCGTAAGGCATTCCCCTCTGAAATAAACTCTCTCAACTGCCTTTCTATCTTAATCCTAACTGCCAGATGCATTGTTAGATGATTCAACAATGCTCTACCATCCATTTTAATTAAAAAACATTTAAAATAAAATTAATTAACTAAAATTTTAATTAATTCTCGTTACCTTACCTTCTTCTTTGTTGTAGGAAAATGAGGCGGAGGGCAGAGAGGGAAAACCTTCTTCTTTGCTGCAGGATGAGGAGGGCCACCGAGTGCAGGAAGCGAATACCTTCTTCTTTGCTACAGGATGAGGAGGGCAGGATTGTTGAGGCGTGGTTAGGGTAATGACCCCAGGTGAAGCAAGGAAGACACTGTCATTTGTTGGGTGATTTGACTAAGAGAATAGCTCTGCAACCGGTTCTCCATTGGGGTTACATATGCAGCTTCCAGGATGCTTTTCTGCGGTCGCCACGCTCGGTAATACCTTCGCTTATGATTCTAAGTCTTAACTTCTTTCCTTTCCTCCGTCTTTTAAGCAGTAAGCGTGTCATACTTTATCTGTTGCAGCAGTGGGGAGGTTCGCTTCTTCTTCTTTCCTTTCCTCTGTCTTTCAAGCAATGACCCTATCATACTTTATTTGTTGCAGTAGCGGGGAGGTTCGCTTCTTCCTTTTGTCTTCACCATCAGAAATGCAGGTATATCCATGACGCATGGCTTTCACAGTCCACCTCTCTCGACTGGGTTGAGACCTCGTTCTGAGGGTTCAAATTCACCAAGGAAACTTTGCATTCCTCTGCCGACATAGGTATGTACCTAGGTTTAGATTTTCGCCTTAAAGAGTTTGGAAACGCTAATTCAGTTTTATCTTTCCTGCAAGACTCCGACAACTCTCAAAATGGGTGGTTCGAATGGAACACAATGCCTCTTCTAGAAGAACTGCCATCTTTTGGAGGGACTATTCGAGGCACAGAGTCTACCTCCTACACCTTACAACGTGGTTGTTGCCCATAATACTTACTGTGGGCAGATCAAAATAGGCCTCAACTTCATTCCCAAGGTTACAGCCTCAGGCCAATCCTTTTCTAAATCTCTCAAATTTATTGTTTCTTTCTTTTTAGGCATTCGCTTGTTCATAAAAAAAATTATGAAAGCAAGACTGTAATTTTGTAATATATATATGTGTGTGATGTCAGAGGGTGTTGTAATGATAGATTGAAGAGGAGTATGGCCTTGGCTCTTCCAACGAAGAAGAGGAGAATGAGGGTGGCTGGAAAGAAGGATGTAGGTAATTAAAGTCAATTGCACAAGCCCCCTTTTAATGCATGTTGAAATCACTTGTGTCCTCTCAATAAGTGTCTGATAGATCTTTTGGAATTAAGGACACCGTTTTTTTTTTACAGAAACAGATAGAGGATATATTAGATACTTGGACTTAATGCCAAAAAACAGATTACAAAAGGTGAGTTTAATTCCACAAGTCCAGCACAACCATGCAAGGCCATGGCGTTAATGCTTAGCTCACATCTCTTTTTGCCTGCTACTATGTAATCTATTTCAGAGATTTTCCCAACTTTATGGGTACATACAAACTGATTTAACAAAAGGCAGTAAAACATGATAGCTATCTAAATTAAGGAATTGGTTCCCATGATTCTTGTCCTCCTCTGAGTAAGGCTACAGCCATAAGGAGGGATTCTTTGTTGGCTTCAATGTCCACCTCTTTATTATTAGCTCTCAACACATGATAAAAATTCAACTTCTAGAAAGAGTCTCTAAGATTTGTTCTCTGAAAATCAGCCTTTCAAGCCTTAGATCCGTTGGCTTAGAATGAGTCACCATAATGTTAATTATTACCTGGGAGTCCCCAATTACATTTGCCTCCCTGATGTTCAGCATTTTCATAATCTTGAGTCCTTGGAAAAGAGCTAAAGCCTCAGCTTGAATGCTAGAAGCTATGCCCACGCCCCAGGCGAAACTGTGTATCCTTGTGCCATTAGGATTCAAAATGACACCTCCAGCACTAGCTCTTCCAGGATTGACCTTTGCATCCCCATCGAAAAAGAGGGAGACTCTCTGTTGATTTGTGACCCAGTCCTTGAAGTCATTTGCTGAAAGTCTTATTTGCCAATCTTTGGGGAGGGAGATACTATTTGCACTATTTTGGAACTGGAGTTCGTGAGAGGAGCCCCAATTTATATCTTGCTAGCTGAGATTTAAGTCATCTTTAATATCTCTCAGACTCTCTTTAAGTTGGCTTTTAATCTTAACTGCCACAAGCTTGGCCTCCTGTTCGTAGCTCCTAAAAATCCTTTTATTTCTTTCAAGCCAAACCTGCCAACAGATTATTTTAGGGAGAGCAGTCCAAGTAGCTATGATAATTTGTTTTTTGGGGGAGTCCCGGGATACCTTTGCAGCCATTTAGTAAAAATATCGGGGATGGAGGAAGGCAACACGATGCTGAAACTTAGAGTTCCCAACAATTATGTCTAAATCTACAAAGTAAAGGTGCATTCAAGCATAAGATGAATTACGCTTTCCTGGTTTACCTTACAAAGGTTTCACTTTGAAGGACCGTGAAAACCACGTTTCTGGAGATTATCATCTGTCAAGATTTTGGAGTGACATAGTAGCCAGTTGAAGAAGTCGATTTTAGGCAAGGTGGGATAATGCCATATCCCTTTCCAAGGCTCAGGGTTTGTGGCCACATGGGGGCGCTCACACAGCTTGGGGTAACCTTGAGCAACAGTGTATCCGCCAATCTGCGTACCCCATCCTCTTGTATCCCTTTTTCGAGCCAGTGAAGGAGACAGGTCGTTGAGCTTGGAAATCAGAATCTCGCGCTCCATAGATATTTCTGGGAGTGTTTGAAGATTCCATCCAGCCTAGCGTGAGTTATGCCAAGCTGAAATGTCCTATAGAGTTCGTATTCCAGCCTCATTCATCCATTTGCGCAGCGTTTGGAGTGAATGGCAGTCTCCTAGAGGCTTATTATTCAAAAAATTTATCTATCCAGAGGTTGATCCTTTTTCCATTACCAGGAACCCAGAAGGCATGAACTTTGATGAAAGAGAAAGCTTTGCTGCAAAGCTTCAGGAAGGGCGTATTTGGATGCATCTTAGGGTGATCTAGGCAACGAGAACGTTGGCCTTTGAAGTATTTTTTCCAAAGAGCTAACTGCACCCAGCCAGGTTTACGGGCAATAATTCTCCAAACTAATTTAGCTCCCATTGCTACATTATGGTAGCCAAGATTCTTGAAATTCAAGCCTCCTTCCAATAGCAGTTTGGAGATACATTCCCAGTTGACTAGTGGAATATTTTTCTCATTCTGCTTGCCCCCCTTCCAAAAGAATCTTCGAATAGTCTCCTCCATTTTTCTGAGAATACTAGTTGGAGCGAGAAGGACCAAGAACTGAAACAAGGGAAGGCTAGAAAGAATAGATTTAATAAGGACAGACTTACCGGCAATGTTAAACCAGGAATAACCCCAGGCATGCAGCTTGTTCTTGAATTTCTCCAATTGGGCGAGCCAATCTCTGTTGTAAGCTTTTTTGAGAAAAACCAGGAGGCCCAAATACTTGAAGGAAGTCCAATTTGAGGATGCTGCAAAACCAAAGGTTCTAGAAATGGAGTTGAGCAAGCTAGGAGTGGTGTTCCAGCAATAGATATGGCATTTTCCTTTATTTAAACTGCTTCCCGATACCAAACAAAACTCATCCAAAGATTTTTTAAATCTGGAGGTAGTAAGCCCAGAAGTTGCTCCCAATAGCAGCGAGTCATCCGCGAATAGGGCATGATTAATGGTTTTCACACCTCTTGCAATATAGAGTCCAACAATACCCTGATCTACTCTTTTTTGTTTAGGTAAAGAGGTGAGAGAGGGCACCCCTGCCTGAGCCCTCTCGTGGCTTTGAAAAAATCGGCAGCTCTGCCATTTATTAATGGGGCAATCCAAGGCTCCGAGATGCAAGCTCGAATCCAATTTATAAATTTCTCATCAAATCCAAGCTTATGTAAGACTTTCAGTAGAAAACTATGCCTAACTCTATCAAAAGCATTTGTTAAATCAAGCCTGACAACCATACCTTTTTCATGGCGACTCGAGCTTGAATGGATTGCTTCCTGGACCAGAATGAAGTTGTCCACAATCTGTCTACCTTGAATGAATCCTCCTTGGCTTTCCAAAATGATTTTGGGGAGGATGGGCTTTAGTTTGTTAGCGATGACTTTGGTGATCAATTTGTAACCTATATTACAAAGCGAAATCGGACGAAACCTGTTGAAGGAGTTGGCTCCCTTCTCTTTAGGGATGAGAGCAAGAAATGCAGAGTTCGTGCTTCCTCCAATTTTTTGGAAAACTTGGGATTTTAGAACCATTTTGTAAAGATCCTTTTCCACAATGGGCCAACAAATTTGGAGGAATCTGGCTGAGAATCCATCAGGCCCAGGGGCTTTGTCTGGGTTCATGGCAAATAAGGCAGCCTTGACTTCATTCTTTGTGACTTTAGCTTCAAGGAGGTGATTCATTTCAATAGAAATCAGGGAGGGGATCCCGTCCATCATCTCTGAATTTTGATCCATAATTATATCTTCGCTATACAGACTTTTAAAATGAAGAGAAGCTGTTTTTTTTTTTTTTTTTTTTTATGTTTGCATTATCCTTGTGAATGATGGTACCATCTTTGATTTCGGAAATGGAATTGATACATTTCCTTGTCTGAGCTTGTTTGTGAAAAAAGGAAGAGTTCATGTCCCCTACTTTGAGCCAAAGACTGCGAGACTTAAGTCTCCAGTATTCTTCCTCAGCTAGACATGCCTTATGATAGTTTTGCTAAAACAGGGCTTCTTTATCTAGAATCTCTTTTGTTATGTCTGTTGTTTCGGCTTGGAGCTGGTGGACTTCCAGCATGTGTTGGATTTTTTTCCTTTCGTTGGCTAGGTTTGGTAGAGATTTGGCCCATATTTTCAAAGCCCTTTTCACTCTTTTGAGCTTTTCTTCCCAGACGGAAAAGGGGGAGCCTTTGACCGACTACAACCAAGTGTCCTTAAATAATTGCATGAAGTCTGATTCCTTAGCCCAGAGTGGGCTAAATCTGAAGGGTATAGGTCCAAGGTCACTCTAGCCTCTAATCCATGCAGAAGAAAAGAGCTTTGAATTAAGAATCTATCCAATCTAGCAACAATGTGGCCAGGACCAATTCTTTTATTAGTCCAAGTGTACTTACCAAAGATTGGCTTGATGTCCAGTAGGTCCCAGTCCTGCATAAGGTCCTTTGCCCATTCCCTTGTCGGATCTCGAACAACGCTGCCTCCTCTCTTGTCTGTTGATAATAAAGTGAGATTGAGATCTCCTGCTATAATGATATTCTCAAGATTAACTAGATCTGCTTGGGTTCTTATGGAGTCCCAGTAGTACTTTTTTTCCAAAGCATTCACGGGGGTGTACATGTTGAAGAGATTGATTATCTCTTTTGAGTCTATATGCTGCAATTTTAAGTGCAGACAGTGAGTATTGAGGGTTTTAGAGACGAATGCGAATTTGCTAGTGTTCCAAAGAGTGCCAAACCCTCCGGAAGCCCCTCAGGTTGAGATTTCTTTCGCCTCACATTCGTTCCAGAGTTTCTTACTTGCCTAAAGGAAGACAGAGTCTTCCAGTTTGGTCTCCTAGATGAGAAGTATGTTAGGAGTTTATTTTCTTATTAAACTTTTGATGGCTTCTTCTTTGATTCTTCTCCCCATACCTCTACAGTTCCAAGAGACTATCTTCATCATTTATATTTCTGGTTCGCTCCTTTGGAGCCTTGGGACTGGTTTTTCGCCATCTTTGCTTTTGATGCTAGTAACTTCTCAAGGGTTGGTTGGCTGCCTTGAAGCTTATCCTTGAAAGTTTCTTGCTCTCTTTTTTCCCGATCTGATTTGTGGCCTCTTGTGGATCTCCTTATCGAAGCTTGGGATTCTCCTATTTCCCCTTCTTCCTCTGAGCACTCTGATTCATGCTCATATTCCTCTTCTTCGATAGTGTTTCCTTTGGAGCTCTCAACCATTGCCATATCTATTGCTGGAACACCACTTCCAGCTTGCTCGACTCCATTTCCAAGACCTTTGGGGGTACCTTTAGATGGAGGGGTTGATTTTTGATTTTCTGGTTCCTGATATTCCTCTATTTGCGAGCTTAAAGGGGCGAATTTATTTTCTTGATCCATTCTGGGAGGGGGTTGCTGAGGGGGGGCCTGAGGACCTCTTCCGTTTGGACCAACCTGCTTTTGGATTTTCCTGGTGCGCTTGACCTGATTCCAACCTTCTTCTTTACCCTTATCTGATTCCACATTGGTTGGGCATCCTCCGGCGAAATGTCCATAGACATGACATTTTCGACATTTGAAAGGCAACTGCTCGTAATCCATCTTCTGCAAATGGGTCCAGTTTCCTACTTTGATTTTGATGGCTTCCAGGAGACCCACCTCTAGGTCTACTTCTACGCAGATATGAGCACAATCATATTGATCTTTGGTGTTTGCCCTATTTATGAATTTTCCAAGGGCGTTTCTGATGTGTTTCAGTGAGTCCCAGTTCCAGCAATGGACTGGGAGATTAGGGAGTCTGACCCATACAGGAACAGCCGAGGGGACATCGACTGTAGGGTTGAAATCTGACATCCACTTTTTGAGGTACAAACCCTGGGGGCCCATGAAATAGGGGCCATTTTGAAAGATCAGATCCTTGTATTCCTTTGAGGTGAATTCGAAGAGGAAAAACCCTCGTCCTAAGAAGTAAGAAGTGACGTTGCACTTGATCAGAGTAGCCCAGTTCATGTTTAGCTAGGACTTCATGGTCTTAGGAGAAGGCCAAAGACCTATGAATTGGCCTACGAGAGCCCGCTCAGCTAAGGAAAGGGCGACTTGAATCAGGGTCTCAGGTGGTAAGGAGATTTCAGGAATGTCTTCCAGTCTCTTGACAAACTTGGCTGCTTCGTTCTTCTTCTTCTGCGGCAAGCCGGCCAAGAGCCGAGAGAAAGATTCGGCAGATGAAGGCGGGCCTACCTGGGACGAGCTCAGGGCCTCTATGAGAGGGAGCTCGACTTAATCGTCCCTCCTAGCAGAAGATGTGTGCTATGAATCCGCAGAAAATCAAGAAGGAACGCAAAGGAGGAGGGTAGAGGGACCAAAGCCACGGGCCATAGAGCAGTAAGGGCTACTCCAGAGCTCAATCGCTTTTCCTTGAGTTGGTTAGTTCCCTTTATCATTACCTTCCCAGAATTAAGGACATCGTTGACAACATGTTTCTATCTAATAATTTTCAAATCTGGATGAAAAGGACCTGAATGATATTATTGTAGTTAACTATTTTTTTTAAACTACTCACATAGTCTATTCTGTGTAATAATGTTCTATTTGGATTAATGTTGTTACATGATGTTTGATCACCTGCGGTTAGGAGGTTTTTGATCAGTGGTGGTTAGGAGCTTACAACAGACCCAAGTTGGATTTTCATACCATCAATTCGATATAATACACATTTTTTCTATTTTATACCACTCTTTGCACCTACTTTACTAGCTAGTGTGATTTTTAGACCATTTCTATCAATTACTGAATGTGAGATGTTAATGAAAAGAGCATGAATGGTATGTTTGCGCACAATTGTTTTTTAGTGATTCGACTAAGAGAATAGCTCTGCAACCACTTCACCATTGGGGTTACAGATGCAGGTTCTAGGATTGTTTTCTACAGTCGCCAGGCCTGGTAATACCTCCCCTCATGATTATGAGTCTTAACTTCTTTCCTTTTTTCCATCTTTCAAGCAATAACCCTGTCATACTTTTTTGTTGCAACAGCTGGGAGGTTTGCTTTTTCCTTTTGTCTTCACCATCATAAATGCGGGATTAGTTTTTTAAATTTAAATATGACATATTAGTTTAATGTTTAACCGGAAGAGAATGATATATTTTTCTGACCCTGAAATCAAACAATAACTTCACAATGAAGTGAACTTGTCTCAATATAATAATAAATTTATTGATTTGTTTGTTTTTTTTTTTTTTTTTTTTTTTTTTTTTTTTTTTTTTTTTTTTTTTTTTTTATAAATTGAAATGAATATGTACCGATTGGCTAACAGTTTTGAAATTGAATTTTTTTACGAGTAAAGCATCCCACTGGAGGGAATATTCGAGGCAAGGAGTCTACCTCCTACACCTTACAACGTGGTTCTTGCCCACAATACTTACTGTGGGCAGACCAAAGTAGGCCTCAACTTCATTCCCATGGTTACAGTCTCAGGCCAATCTTTTTCTAAATCTCTCAAATTTATTGTTCCTTTCTTTCTAGGCATTAGCTTGTTCATAAAAAAATTATGAAAGTTGGACTGCAATTTTGTAATAGATATATGTCTGATGTTGGAGGGTGTTGTAATAATAGATTGAAGAGGAGTATGGCCCTGGCTCCTCCAACGATGGAGAGGAGAATGAGGGCAGCTAGACAGAAGGATGTATGTAATTAAAGTCAGTTGCACAAGCCCCCTTTTAATGCACGCTGAAATCACTTTGTTTCCTCTCAATAAGTATTGCTAGATTTTCAGGAATTAAGGACATTGTTGACAACATGTTTATATCTAATAATTGTCAAATCTAGATGAAAAGGACCTGAATGGTATCATTGTAGTTAATTGTATTTTTTAAGTTAAAGACTACTCACAAAGTCTATTTTGTGTAATAATGTTCTATTTGGATTAATGTGGTTACATGGTTTTTGATCAGCTGTGATTAGGAGCTTACAACAGACCCGAGTTGGATTTTCAGACCATCAATTCGGTAGAATACATATTTTTTCTATCTAATACCATTCTTTCCACCTGCTCTACTAGCTAGTGTGATTTTCAGACCATTTATGCAGATTACTGAATGTGAGATGTTAATCAAAACACTGAATGTGAGATGTTAATTAGAAGAGCTTGAATGGTATGTTTGCACATAATTGTTTCTACATCAAAGAATCTATTATGTTTATAATAATGTTCTCTATTTGGCATAATGTGATTACATATATTTGATGGGTTGTAATTAGTAGTTTACAATACAGCAAAGTTGGATTCTCATACCACATTGTGTACAATATATGGTTATGTTCTATGATTGGTGCACTTTATGGCACTCTCTTCATTCGTGTTATTATTGGACAATGCAATTTTCTTACCTTTTTAAACACTTCCACAGTAAGATTTCTGGAATTTTTTTTGGCCAAATTCCAGCCAGAAATTTCCTCTGGGAGCAACCTTTCTTTTTTATAATCCATTTATATGATAAAAAAGATTCACTCCATTAAATATGAATTTGATGAACACTCTTAACATCAAGCAAATTTTGTTTCAAAAGGTTTTTTTTTTTTTTTTTTGACTAATTTTAATAATCATCCACTGTAATTTTATATCAAAATTCATAAACCTTATTTACGTCATGTACAAGTTAGAAAAAATGAATTTGAACATATCAGATATAGAAAATGCTTCAAATACCATTTTTTTCTTTGCAGCCTTCCAACTTTTTAGCCTGTAGGATTACATCATTTTTTATTCTTTCACCCTTTAAACTTTAGCATGTGGAATCGCATAATGTGATGGAGATGATCATTTTCTAGCCTGTGGGATTACATCATTTTTTATTCTTTCACCCTTTAAACTTTAGCATGTGGAATCGCATAATGTGATGGAGATGATCATTTTCTAGCCTGTGGGATTACATCATTTTTTATTCTTTCACCCTTTAAACTTTAGCATGTGGAATCGCATAATGTGATGGAGATGATCATTTTCTAGCACACCCAAAGATATGGTTGGATTTATAACAAACACTGGTGCTAAATACACACTATATGCACTAAATGTTGATTATTGTAGAGATCATTACCTAGAACTTGCTTGTCTTTCTCATTTTTTGAGATGGTATATTACTTTTCATCCATCATGAATCAGTTTTTTTATTTTGGAAATTGTGTAGCGTTATTTATCTCATAGTCAGATTGCTTTTATTATTTTATGTAGTTATAAATTACCTTTTGCCAATCATGAAACAATTCTTTCTTTAATAAATACGGTTTAGATTTCCATTTTAAAAACATATATTTTATAATTAGGAAATATCAAAATATTATTATATAAGGTAAATTTCTAAAATTAAAAAGATAATTTTTAAATTAACTGTGATTAATACAATTAAATAAGTCCATAAATATATAATGATGGGCTTGTAATTAGCAGTTTACAACGCACGAACCACATTCTATTCAATACATGGTTTTTTTCTATGACCTATGCAACGTTATGGCACTCCTCTTCGTCTAATGTTATTGAACAATGTATTTTTCTTACCTTTTTTAAAATTATATATATATTTTTTCCCGAGTTTCAGGATTTTGGGTTACATCGGATTAAGATTTAAGGATTTGGTTTTTGAACCTAGAGTTCTTGATCCTGCTAAAAAGATTTTAAGAAAAAACACTTTCCACAAATAAGATTTAGATAAAAAAACATCCACTAATGGTTTAAATAATAATAAAAACATTCACTCCCTATTAAATATGAATTTGATGAACACTCCTTAACATCAAATCCAATTTTTGTTTCAAAGGTTTTTCTCATAGTCGGATGGCTTTGCTTTTATTAATTTATGTAGTTATAAATACCTTTGCCATTCATGAACATCTCTTTCTTTTACGGTTTTAGATTATATTTAAAAACATAATTTTATTTATTTGGAATTTATAAATATATTTATTTATATAGGTAATTTTTTCTAAATTAAAAAGGTAATTTTTAAATTAACTGTGATAATACAATTAAATTAAGTCAGAAAATATATATTTGATGGATTGTAATTAGTAGTTTACAACGCAGCAAAGTTGGATTCTCATACCACATTCTATACAATACATGGTTTTTTTCTATGATTGGTGCACGTTATGGCACTCTCTTCATTTGTGTTACTAGACAAAGTAATTTTCTTACTTTTTTAAAATTATTTATATATTTTTCCTATAGTTTCAGGACTTTGGGTTACATCTGTTAAGATTTAGGATTTTGGGTTGACCTAGAGGTTCTTGATCCTGCTAAAAATAGATTTAAACACTTGCACAATACGATTTCTGAAGAAAAAAAAGAAAAAGAAAGAGAAACCAGATTCCAGCCAAAAATTCCCTCTCAGAGCAATCGTTTTTATAATCCGTTTATAATAAAAAAACATTCACTCCTTTAAATATGAATTTGATAAACACTCTTAACAAGTTTTGTTTCAAAGGTTTTTCTTTTCTAATTATGAATAATTTTAATAATCATCTACTGTAATTTTATATCAAAATTACAAGTTAGAAAATGAATATGAAGAGTCAGATATGGGAAGTGCTTCCAAATACCATTTTTTTTCTTCGCAACCTTCAACTTTTACCCTGTAGGATTACATACATCACTTTTTATTCTTTCACCCTTTAAGCTTTAGCGTGTGGGATCGCACAATGTGATGGAGATGATCATATTCTAGTACATCTAAAGATTCACTTTGAGCAAAACCTACGTGGTTGGATTTATAACAAACAATTGTGCTAAATACATGGACTAAACGTTGACTATTGTAGAGCCACCAAGACAAACATAAAAAAAACTATTGTTTTTGCAAAGTGATTCACCAAATATCACAATTGTAAAAGTGATTCACTAAATATCACAATGATGGCGCAAAGGAGATTCAAAATTAAAATGTTGCAGCAAGATGATCCAAGGATCCTTATGTAGAACTTGCTTGCCTTTCTTATTTTCTGAGATGGTATATTGTTTTTAATCAACCATGAACCAATTTTTTAATTTTGGAAATTGTGTAGCGTTATTTATCTCATAGTAGATTGCTTGCTTTTATTATTTTATGTAGTTATAAATTCTTTTGTCATTCATAAATAACTCTTTAATAATCGTAGTTTAGATTAATTTAAAAACATATATTTATTTATTTAGGAGTCATAAATATATCTATTTATATAAGTAATTTTTTTTTTTTTAATTAAAAAGGTCATTTTTAAATTAACTGTGATAATACAATTAAATTAACTTAGAAAATAAATATCTTTCAAATTTAACCAGTGGCTTATTTGTTCTTATTTGTCTTATAATGTTTTTTCATTCTTAATGTAGTCATGGATAAACAATAATTCACGGATTAATGCTGAGTTGTCTCGGAGTTTCTGGATATTTCTTTAGTTTCTTGAAGAAGTCATCGCCACTAAAAGTGTAGCTGAACGGAAACTTCTATTTGTATAAATACCCTTCTTTGGTAATGAAATAGTGTTGTTGTTTAATGTGTGTTTTCTGATTTGGTATCAGAGCAAGGTTGAGTGTTGAGAGGGTAAGGTTCCTATGTGAGCGTTCAATAAATATTTCCTAGGTTGAGTGATGAGAGGGTAAGGTTCCTATGTGAGCATTCAATAAATATTTCCTTAGCTTCTTAAAGAAGTGCCACTAATAGTGTAGCTGATCCAGAAATTTCTTATATTTGTGTAAATACCCTTCTTTGGTAATCAAATAGTCAAGTTGTTGTTTAGTGTGTGTTCTCTGATTTGGTATCAGAGGAAGGTTGAGTGTTGAAAGGGTAAGGTTCCTTTGTGAGCGATCAATGTGAGAGATAGTTAAGGGCGTCACACAAAAAGTCTGTGTGCAGAGCTTGAAGGTCCCGGTGAAGGGTGTGTTGGCCGAAGGATTGAGGTTACCGCCTCGATATGTGTGAGCTTTTCTACAAGTGACGTTGTTGTAAACGTGTAGTTTGCATTAAGTTCGAGTATGTGTGCCGGCAAAGAGCTGTGAGATTATCTGTAACGTGAATTTGGCCTTGAGCATCTGAAATCCAAACAACAGATCAATTCTTTATAGTTGTAATCATAAGTGATAGGGCTGAAGCATCTTCTTTGGCCATTTAAAATTGCAGCACTTACCAGGGTGGGTGCCATTACATGGTTTGATAGCTGTAATCTTAAGTGATAGGGCTGAAGCATCTTCTCTAGCCATTTAAAATTGCAACACTTATCAGGGTGAACTGACCTACAAAAGGAAAACCAATCCAAGTGTTAATTTTAATGACCTAGCTACCTATAAGCCTGTCTTTTGTGGAGACTGCCAGTCATATATTTAGATAGATAGATAGATGTTAGTGTGAGAAACTACACTGCATTTTATTGAGTGATGGAACTATTTGTTTGGTCAATTTAGTATGTCCTAAATTGCTATTTAAAATGTCAATCCGAGATTCGTAAACTGATGAAGTGAAGTGCACTGTATGTGCAAGATAACCGTTTTCTTAGTCTTTTGTCGTTTTTGAGTTTTTTTTTTTAGTTTGTTTTTGGGTTTATCTTCTGTGGATTCTCTAGTGTGAGATGGCGAAATTGAAAGTTAAGTATGGATGGTAATGGTGATTTCTACAATGATTTTCCAAACTTAAAAGTTCTCAAAAAGAAGGTTTCCAAACTGACTGTAATGAAATCAATTCTCAAAAGGAAGTAAATGCACCAAAACAGTGAACTAGTGACAATGGCCCAGTATCCTTACTGCTGTATGAAAAAGAAAATAAAAATTAAACTTAAAGCAACTCAAAGACTGAAAGCAAAGCAAACTAAATCACACTACTTCAACCCATATTCTGACCCTTCACCTTTCGACTCACTCCGGCTATAGGAAGTAATCATAAACAAGCTGAGTAATATGATATCTAAATTGCATGAAATTAAATTGCATAAAAGGAAACTAAGATTTAACTACTCATTCATATTTCAACTCTTGAAAATCACATGAGTAATTCAATCTCTAACTTGCAGGAAAGCGAACTAAATCATACTACAATAAGTAATATTATGATTCCTTACTAATTGAGTTGCTTGGCTATAGAAAGGAAATCATAAACAGGTAAGTAATATGATGTCTAAATGGCAAAAAAGTAAATAAGAAAAACAAAACTTGAAAGAAATGACAATGCTGGAATTAAACTCAGTAAATGAAAATCAACAGAAAGGACAAGATGATCTCATGTCAGTAGTTATAAAAAATATGTAAATTTTCCCGAGCTGCCTACAAAAACCTGTAGAAGGAGCACTGATCAGCTAACAGTTATGAAAAAAACATAAAGGAAATATGGACAACAATGAACATCAGAACAATGCAATATATATACAAGCAATGATTATAAAAACAGTAACTGAAAGCAAGTAAGAAACTATACAAAGCTTTGGTGTATAGGGGCCCTCTGTAACCTCGGCCAGTCAATTACTTAGTCACAGATCGAATTCATGAATGTTGTCTTCTCATATATTAAGGTGCAGTAATATAACAAAGTAAAGTACAGTACAGTGGGCTGATAACAACAGTCAAAATTACATCTCCAAAAGCTAGCTATCCAGCGTATATCAACGCGTCATTTATAAGTGAAAATGCTACAACTAATTCCTAGATTTTATGCTGCCAAGAGACACGTAAGCTGAGATCTAGCGTTATGGTCATTATGACAGTTGAATCCATGGAGTGGTGGCTGCTCGATTCAGTTCACGGGTTGATCTACAGTTGTGCCAGTACCTCCGGAAACTAAGGATCGTGCCACGCAAACCTTCACGTGGGCAAAACAGAGCCGTGCCACCACAAAACTCCTCATTTGGCCCTTCCTTTGACCGTCATTGACCATGACCGTTTATGAGTGATTTGGCTGAACTGATGGGACACACTCCATGTACACGCCACTTGCAGCTTGCCCATGTGGCCTGTTTCTCCATTGGACACCTGTAACATAGCCTTTAACAAAATGGCTGCGAAAACTTGGGCTAGCTGCGGAAAGTGACAAGTTTCTGCAGCTGTTTGAACAAAAATCTAAATCAAACAACAGTCATAAACATAGTTAGGAAACCATTTCATAAGCTCTTTTTAGACTAATATGCAATGATTTGACAGCTTGGTGGATGAAGTAAATGGAAAAAGAAGGCTGAAAGGGTATATAGGGAAGTGCAGGTTTGGGACTCAACATACCCTGCTGTGAAGGTGTTGCATGTCCTCATGCAACCAAAATTTAGTCATTCCCCTCTAATCCATATGTTCTGATGCTTCTGCTGGGACATCTAGCCCTCTTTTCTTCTTCTTTGGTGCTACCACCATCCTTGGTTTCCTTATTAGACATCTGAATTTGAGATTGATCAATGCTCTGCTCAACTTTTTGCACTTTTTCTTCAGTTTCTTGTTTTTCTTTTGCCATAGTCCCAAATGGAGCATAGTGTTATCATGAATAATTTTATCTACTTTGCTCTGCTCCTTGAGTGCTTCATTTTCCTACTTGATATGCCTGTTTAGGACCTCTAATTCAAATACCTCCTGCTTTAAGGACTGAACTTGTGCATCTAGTGGCAGAGTGGTACTCGGACCTGCAGCTGATTTTTCTAATGATTCCAAGTAGTCATATACCTTCTGTTGATTGGGATCTACTTCAGGTGTCTTTCTTGGACTGAGTTCAAAATCTGGTGGAGGAGGAGGATTGCTCTCTAGCTCTGGCCGAGAAGGGCTTTCATCATGTGGAGGACTAGTTTCAATGCTTGGCTGAGGACGAGGTGAACTACGGCCAGCTAAAGTTTTCTCAGGTGTCTCTCCACCCAAGTCGATGAAGTGGGGCCGTTTTATTTGTGTTTTACTCCCCTTTCCTCTTAGCCTGGTGCTTCTCCTTAAGTATGGTGGACTAGTACTCTTTTCTTGTATACTCTGTTTCCCTTTTTCCTTTTTCTTTGCTATAGCAGCCTGAAGATGTATTAATCTTTCCGACAGTGGTTGATAATCCTCCTCTATGGATGGCTCAGGTGATTGGTAGACTTATTGGATGGTCCTTTTGCCTTTCTCTTTCCTCTGTTTCTTGTCTTTAGTTCTATTTTCTTCTTCTTTTTGACCAACTTCTTGAGTTTCTGTAGTAGGGGAGTCTTGGACTATGGTGCTCTTTTCTCTTCTCCTACTTTTTCTTGGTGTCTTTGGTGTACTACTTCCAGAGGCCTCAGATGGCTCTTGGAAGTAGTTTCTTATCAAGAATTGTTCCCAGGTATCTCTGTTTTTCTTTAGTTGGTCCTCAATGAGAATTTTTATAAGTCCATGATGATATAGATGAGGTTCTATATTGCCTATGTGTTTTTGGACTGTAATACTCATCTTCTTCAAACTCAACAGTAAGAAATAAGGAAAATTAAGAGTCTGATTCTCTAAGAAATTCATCAACATTCTAGCATGGTACATGTACATTGAACCAAAGCATCCTTCATAAGTGACAAATTTTTGGATAACTAATAGCAGACTGGCCCATCCTTCCTTCAATGCATGAACAGAAATTCCTTTAGTAAACACAGTGGTGTCCATACATGGGTTTCTTAGCATAATTTTCCATGCCTGTTCATCCACGCTTTTGTTTTTGAACCATCGCTCACCTTCCTGGGGTAAGCCTGTGGCAGTTGCTATTGTTGTTTCGGTCACCGTGAGCTTCAAATCTCCAATCTCCACCATTTGACCATCGAAAGACCGTGAAAAAGCCTTGGTTACGTCTTTGTTATAACCTTTGAACTTTTGGATGAAGCGTAACCATTTGGCTTTCTTCAGCAAATCTTTTTCTTGAGGGTAACCTTCTAGATATTTCGGTCCTTCTGGCTCTGCCCTTAGTAGTTTTCCCATTCCTTTCTCTGTTTTGAATTTCAATTGAGGATGCAATTGCATATGAGGATTTAGCAGAGGGAAGGTAGCTCGGTTGCAGGGTTTATGGTAAAATGCAGTGGCTGCAATCGGTAGCAGGTAATGGGAATGCTTCAGATTACAGGCGGAACAGAGGATAAGCAGTCACAAATAAGTTCACAAATTGAAATGCGTGTATATGAAAAGGAAGATCTTTAATGAAATGGTAAGTGAACGGAGTGGAGGCGAGATCTTTTTTTTTTTTTTTTGAATTAACGGCTGCGTACAGGAGATCACACGTTTTGATAGATGGCTGTGGGAAATGCGGTGGAGAGGAGTCGTAAAGGGATTGGTCACATCTCATGAGCGCAGGTGGCAAATTAAAGTACAGTCAACTTGAGTTTAAACCCGAAAATCTATCATGAGACCGTTAAGAAATGAATGCATGGTGTGTGGAGTAATATCGTGGAATAGGAGTGGGTAATGGAGCTATCATATCGAATCATTGCACATAGTATAACTTTTTATGGTTTGATAACTATGCATAATCATGACTTTAATTGTTATTTGATAAAAAATTTTGCTCATACCTTTGGAAACTTTGTCATTTCTTGCTCATAGCTTTTAACCAACTGTTCTTTCTTGATGTCTTACAAATGCTCCATGTCTTCATGGCAATTGCTCAATTACACCTGCATTTTCATGATTTTTGCACCAACATTTTGACTGTGAATTTGAAAAACAGAGTGGTGGTAGCTGCGGAAATCATTTCTGGCTGCGGAAACTGTTTTTGGCCGCGGAAACTACTTCCAGTTGCGGAAACTGGGACAACACCCACTTAGCTGAACAAAGATAGTTAGAAAAGAACTAACTGAGTGAAAATAGTCCTGAAAGGAGCTTTTATTGATGAAATGAAAATGAAATGAGTGGAATGGAGTGAAAGTGAAGCGGAGTGAAGTGAAGCGAAAATGTGAATGAGATGGAGATGGAGTGAAATGGCAAATGAGGTGGAGTGAAGATGGAAAAAGAAAGAGAGGAGAGAGATTTTTTTTTGGAAAATATAGAGTATCAGGTGTCCCTGACTTTCACTCTATATTTTCTGTATAAGACTGCTAATCTATGATTGGTTTTCAGGCTTATACAATTTTTTTTTTTGTTTTTTGTTTTTTTTTTTTAACTGAAAGAAACAAAGGCTAGGCTGGTGGGGAAGAAGGATTCTTCTCCACTAGCCTTATTGCAAAATTCTCTTGGAACATCTTGACAAATTCCTCTTTTGAGAGTGGCTTATGATAAATTTTCAATCGGTGGCCATTCACAATAAGGGGAATCTGAAATTCATCAATGGTCTGGATTCTTACCGCTCCATTGTTAAAGACTTTGTCAATTTCATATGGCCCAAGCCAATGGGTCTGAAATTTACCTTTGAAGTCTTTGAACTTGGAATCAAACAGTAGCGCCCAATCTCCCTCTTGAAACTTTTTCTCTTTGATGTATCTGTCATGCCACTTAGCTCTTTGATGTTGAACTAGATCAGTCCTTAAAATTTCTTTTTGTCTGATCTCATCTAGCTCATTCAGCTGCTCCATTCTGTGCTTTTGGGCTTCTGATAGATTCATCCCCAACTGGACTGCCATCTTGAAAGTCTTGACTTGAAACTCAATGGGGAGCAGGACTTCTTTCCCATAAACAAGTTCATAGGGAGAATGTCCTATTGTA
>APFE030218553.1:1402-12269 GCA_000404065.3 Pinus taeda | reverse complement strand
GAATGTATGGTGTTGCCCTACCTTAAGGGTTTGATTAATAAAGAGTCATTTCATATTATTTCTGGGTTTATTTGCATTGTCTTATATTTTCATATCAGATCTATAATATTTCCGGGTTAGATCTATAACAAGTGGTACCAGAGCTATAACAAGTGGTATCAGAGCCAAGTGGTATCAGAGCCAAGTGGTATCAATGGCAAAATAATTCTCCACTTTTTTGCCCAAGAAAGTGCTCTGATACCACTCGGTATAGCTCTGATATGGGTTAACCACCTTATTTATTACTATGGCCCATTCCATTATTACATTATTACCTTGGGTGCCTCCCTTTGTACCCCATATTACCCCCCCTAGGTATATAACAATCTACAAAATTTCTAGATATAAACTTGATTTGCATATCAAATTTGTCAAACATATGCACCTTTTTGCAATGAAATCTAGAACTTGTCATCATCGAAGCAATAAGATTAGCTAGATTTCATGGAGAGAGAGAGGTGTCCCAGGACTATAGTTGTATTGTGTTTTCTAATGAAAATGGAATGAGAATATAGTATATCTGAGTAGGATGGAATGAGAATATAGTATATCGGAGTAGGAGCATCACAAAAGAAAAAGATATAGCAGTAGAAGTGCTAGAAGGAAAAGATATAGCAGTCAAAGGGTGCTCAATGTTCTCCAAATAGTGAACTTACACTGCTATATTTTCTCCTCCTTGAAATTTTACCAAGGATCGCCAATTCATAGAGCACTTGCCTTGTCTTATGACTAAACATGTATTGGTCACTTGGTTTTTGATATCCTCCAACCACTTGCTTTATTGTGATCAAGAATGACATTCTTACATTTCTTTCTCTGGCTCCAATTGAAATCAAAATCTACACAATTGAGCATGACAAATATTCAAGGGAAATTATTCTCTGTGACTTTCCAGAGAGCAGGAGCATGACATAAGGAAAATATATAACAGTAAAAGTGCCAAAAGGAAAAGATATTGCAGTCAAAGTGCAGTCTTTCTTCTCCCAACTCTGAGGTTGTAATGCTATATATTTTCCTAGCAATTTTACCAATGATCGCCAATCCAAAGAACACTTGCCCAATCTGCTCATTAAACACACACTGCTCACTTGGTTTCTGATCATCCACCCTTGCTTTCAACAATGTCCATTCACATGTCGTTATTCTTCCCCAATTTATGCCTTATAGCGTTTCCTTTGCAACATCAGGTGCAAATGCTAGTTATATTTCCTTCTGGTTATATGCATGACTCTTATTTGTTGCAAATCAAGGAGACTAGAATGTGTTATTTTGGTGTAATTTTGTGACCTTTTGCTTCTCTTGGGTAGCAGTAAAAGGACTTTTGTTAATGATCATGTATTTTTTGGATAATTATATGTATATGTTCAGAAACTGCCTATTATTTAATAGAAAGCGCCAACGTTTTTTGTTTTTTGTTGTGTTTTGTTTTGTTTTGTTTTATTTTTTTGTTTTTGTTTTTGTATGTTTGTTTGTTTGTTTGTTATTTTTTTTTGAAAAAAAGAAAAGAAAAAGAAAATGGTTGTTATTAATGTTAAATGTTATTCAAATGAAAGAGAAAGTCATCAATAATGGAGACATGATTAGGGATGGAGGCTCTGTGGTCCCTGCAGTTTCGCACTTCGTATCGAATATCACAGGCTGCGAGCGTAGTTAGGTCATATCTCTGCGGTTTGTAGCTAGGGTAAACCTATTCTCTACCGGTCACTTTCTCAATCCAGTCATTTCAGAGAGCTCTCCTGTGAACGTCGTGTCGGGAATAGCACAACTGTAAGAATGGTCAGAGTTTTTGGATTACTGAAGTATGGAGGTTGATGAAGTTGACTACACCGTAGACCCGTTAGAGGGAATCTTGATTTGGGTGGAAATCCCACCTTAGCATGCTGAAACGCCTAGCCAGGCCACAATTTGCACCTCGATGGATAGGGTTTCACCATCTACCACTGTTTATGTGAGCCTTTCTCCTTTCTATCATAATTTGGAATCTTAGGCAGCGATAAAACAAAACCATGCAGAATTAGGGTTTTTGTTTGGTTTGACTAAGCACAATGAATGACACTCAAGCTCCGGTCTGGGGATATCTGCAGGCAACCTCTCCCTTGAGGCTCTTCACTTTGCGGAAGGTTGTTTCACTCCCCCATCTTGCGAAGGGTTTCCAAGAAGCGAGGGATTTGATCCCACCGAGCCCTGCATCATTCTGGGTCCCAGATTCCCCTGCGGTGATTGAATCCTTTATTTCCATGCCCTATGTAGTGGGTCTTTCTTAGAGGTTGGGGTCAATCTACTGGAACAAGCTCTTTGGTTCCAAGCCCATATTAAGTCGAGCCAATTTTTCTCTCAGGGATCCTCCCCACAGATTGGTGGTCACCCTCCCACCTTAGCCAATGTTGGGACACAAGCCTCACAGGACAGCAGGGATCCAAGGTTAGGCATACACCCTAAACAACATAAGAAACCCAAGAGCACAAAAGTGCGGGAAAAAGACTGATCTCTAATTTTGGCTGACAGACTCAGCTTTGACAAAGTCATGGATATATTTGAAAGAGTATTGGTTGGGAGAGTGAGGGGTCGAAGATATTCGATGGCCCATCTGAGGAAATGGGTGTAGGAAAATTAGGGAAAGGACCTAATCCGTCTTCCGGAGATTAGGGTCTTGGATCGCAGATGGTTCACTCTCGAATTTGACAAATGTTGAACAACTCTGTTAGGTTAGCAACAATCATTGGTTCATTGAACAGGCCCCTATCTTGTTCAAATGTTGGTTGCCCGTATTTGACCCCGAGCGGGAGTAGTTGGGTGTTGGGCCTATCTGACTTAGATTGTCGGGGTTACCCATGCATCTATGGATGGAAGATATCTTTCGATGTATTGGCAATGATTTGCGAAGGTATCTAGGCTATGAAAAACATTTATGGAGTCCAAAATCATGACTTATGCTCAAGTTTTGGTCTCACTAGATACTAGGGAGGGATTAGTGGCCAATCTCATCCTAAAATATAAAAGATACACTCACAATCATAAACTAGACTATGAGGGATTCTCGTTCTGATGTCGATGTTGTCATGAGATTGGGCACATCTATAGGGATTTCCCATTGCTTCGTAAAAATCAGGAGTCGGGGATGGAAAGGGCATGGTTGATAAATGGCGTTCCAGGAGGATTTCGTTTCGCGGGCCCCAACACAAGGGATGCACGGTGCTTCTCACATTGGGTCAGACAACCATCAAATGGATGGTGTATATAGTTCATTAGGGGATCTGGTCGGGCACACGCCACAAACAAATATTATGACCTCTGGCTCCTCACCTCTGATAGCGGGTACCTCTTCTTCCCCCTTACATCATATCGTTATTTCTGATAGTTCTCATCTATCTGTTTCAAATTTGGTTTCGATGTTAGAAAGGGTTTCTCTGTCACATATGGGGGTTTTCCATTGTCCAATTGAACCTGTCACTGTATGTTACCCATCTCCCTACCCTTCCTTATCCATATCCAGGGAATCATCAGATGTCTCCCGTAGAGCGCCCCGTTAAAACCTAAGACCATGTTCTAGGGATAGAAACCGGGAGGATGAATAGTTGAACATATGTGGTGGATTAGGGCTTTTATCCCCATCTAAGAACCCTAAGTCCCCCTGAGGTAAACAATCTCATATTTCCAAAGCTATACATCAAGCCAACCAAGAAATCGTGGCAAGCCGACAACTTTCACTTGATAGGGTCCTTAGAGCACAACAAACCCTGAGCCAGGTTAACAAATGAAGTTTCTCTCTTTTAATTGCAGAGGGTTAGGTAGTCAACCCAAAAAACTTGCCCTAAAGCAGCTTCTTTGGGAGATCGGATCAGAAGTGATATTTTTGCAAGAAAATCTAGGTAATTATATGAGCATTTCCACTGTGCTGAAGGGACTGCTATGCAATTGGAAATTTTACACTATAGATGCCAGAGGAAGAGCTGGAGGTCTGGCTTTAGGGATAAAACCCATCATTATTAAAATCCTGGACATTTGGGGATGTGATGGTATCTTAGGAGTTGATATCATCCCTGCAGAGTTCGACATGGATATTAGAATAGTTAATGTATATGGACCATATGGGGAAAGGAGGACATTCTGGAACAACCTTATGAATAAAGCATTTATGCAATTGGCCTGTTATCACCCCAAGAAACTCTCCTAGGTTGTATCTCGGAGATGCTCGCGAACATTACAAACTCAACTTAGTGTTGGAAATGGATGAATGGAAGGAATGATGCTTGTTAAAGCTATAACCACTTCTACTATGCTTAACTCCAAACATGAGTGAACACCCCTAGATTACAAGGCTTTAGACAACCAATCACTCACAGTTTAAGGAATAGGTGAAGATGGAGAATACTGACCACACCAGCAGATGCACAAGACCATGTGATGGCCGGCTGCAACCAGTAAACAAGTCTGCAAATCTATTTCCTAGTGCACAGACAGGATGACAGCTCTCTGGCACTAAAATAACTGAAACTTGCATAACACATTCAATGATACATACTAGATTCTAACACAGAGGTGGGATGACAACCCCTCAAATGCTAAAAATCAAGAGCACGTGAAAAATGCATAACAGGCACAACCTAGAACAAAGAAGAAGTGGAAAGTGAGCAATTAACAACAAAAGAAGCTTGTATTAGTTGAAAATGCAGACCAGATGCTGCAAGTATCAAAGTAGTTACAGTCTCTAGAAGTTGAACCTTACATCAAAACAACAACCATCATCCCTCATCCCATCTGTTTTCTGGGTATATATAGATGTTGATTACAAAATGTTCTGCTATTCTATGTGTGGAGGGGTCATAATGGACCACCAACCACTTTAACTATTTAGTATGGGTCCTTGCTGCAATCTGCTTGCTTTGGTGAACAGACTTGATCTTCTATGATATTCTGCTGTCCTTCTTGAGCAGGTAGAATGTCGTATGAAAGAATGATCCATAACTGATAAATGTTGTGATCTGCTCGAGGAATGTCCTTCTTGTTCTTCGGCCATAATGCTCTTGAATGCACTTGTTGAAAAGTAATTGCGCCGGGAACAGGTAGCTAGCCACCTTCATCCTTCGGGAGCATAGAATGGCTATGGACGTGGATCGGTGGAGGAAGAAAATCGGTCGTTGGGCTAAACGAATGAACGACGGAGATCTATCGGTGGGGTACATTAGGAGAAAGCGGGAACAAACAGTCCTAAGCCGTTGGATCTTGGGAGGATAGATCCAATGGTTATCAGGGACGGAAGGTACACGGGCGATAACGAGCGGTAAGCAGTATTGCCTGCATCGCTTTTTGGAGGTGGGTGGTATTCGTACGTGGACGAGCGATGCGAGTAATCGGCCGATGCGTGGCGGATAGGACAAGGAAGAAACTGCTTTCCCCGCGAGCTAACGCACGGGTAAGTTTCGGTTGTGGGGACAGCGAATGACGTTGGATTGCGGTGATGGATAATCGAATGGCAGCGATTAACGCACATGCTTTTTGATTGATGCGACAAGGAAAGATTATGTGGAGGGCGCGATTATATGGATAAGATCACGTTATGGAGTTTAGGTGCCCGGGGCTTAAGGAAAAGGGGCTTATGCCGAGCAGTTAAGAAAACTGAGGTGGCGAGAGGGTAAGGGATGGAGAAAGATGACCAACCAGGAATCCTTCTACGCACAATCGAGCAGACTGAGCCCATCTCTAACCTTAAGAGATGATCTTTGTATAGGAGAGATAACATTGGCTCCTTCTAGGGATGAGATCCTCCTTGTGAGGTCTCAAGAACCTGCAGATCAATGCCTTTCTGATGAAAAACAGTTCAGAAAAATTCCTAGTGTACCATTGGGCATGGAGTCTAACTGATCCTACACTAAAACTGATAAAAAAATATTTACAAATTTAAGGCCAAAAGACCTTAAATCACATAAGTTTTCAGAAAACGCCCATTAACTGGGCCATCAAAAACTGCTTCTTCCCCCATGCTTTGCAGTATGAAGGTATTGTTCCCTTGGATTTGAAAAATGATAAAAGGCCCTGTCCAGAAAGCATCAAACTTCCCATGGTTGCCTCTTTTCTCTTTCAGTGCATCCCATTTCAGGACCAAATCTCCAACCTGAAAATTATCTGTCTTTGCCCTCCTATCAAAAGCTTCCTTGATCTTTTTCTGATGGGCTATATCCTTTTCAACCAGCTGTTCTCTAATTTGATGTACCTCTGCTAAATTTGTGATCCTTTTTACCATGTCTTCTTCCTCATCTTGTTCTTGTTGCAGGAACTTTGCCACAGGGAGGGTAAGCTGAATTGGAAATATTGCCTCTGTGCCATACACCAGCTTGAATGGAGAATTCCTTGTGGATCTCTTAATGGTCACCCTGTTAGCCCAAAGTGCATATTTGAGCTTAAATTCCCAATTCTTTTTGTTGTCCTGCAACAGCCTCTTAATTATCCTTATCAGACTTTTGTTGGAAGATTCTGCTAGACCATTGCCTTGAGGGTAGTATGAGGTGGAGTGAACTAGTTTAATGCCCATTGAATTACACATTTCCACCAATTCTTTTGCTTTGAAGGTTGCTGCATTATCTGTGATTAATTTATGTGGACAACCAAATCTGGTGAAGATATGCTCTATCAAAAACTTCATGACCACATTATGATCAACCTTTCTGGTAGGGATTGCTTCAATCCATTTTGTGAAATAATCAGTGGCTACTAATATCCATCTGTGCTGGCCACTGGAATGTGGATTGATTTCTCCAATAAAATCCAAGCCCCACTGCTGAAAAGGTCCTTTTGCATGTATTGGTTTTAAGGGCAGGGACTTCAACTACTGTTTCCCTTCAAATCTTTGGCACCTGTCACAAGATTTAACAAATGAAAATACATCAGAAAATAAGGAGGGCCAATAATATCCAGCCCTGAGGATTTTGTGGGCAGTGGTTTTCCAATAGTGGTGTCCTCCACACATGCTAGAATGAAACTGCTGCATAACTTCGATTGACTGTTATTTGTCCAGACACCTCAACAGCATTCCAGATGGATCCCTCCAATAGAGTAGACTTTCATTGATGCAATATTTAGCTGCCCTAAGCTTGATAGTTCTAGCTTGAATTTGAGTAAAGTTTGGAGGGATTTCTAGCTTCAGCAAGAATTTAACTATTGCAGCATACCAATCACAAGAAGCTAGATTTTCTGCCACTGATTGCTTTCTCTCTGGTTCCGCTGCTTCCTCTTCTTCTGTTTGACCATTTTTTGCATCTACGCCCATGAGATTAATGTCCAATGTTATGGAATTTTCTTCAGCTAATAGTCTGGAAAGACCCTGACCTCTAACAAGTTTGGTGGGCTTCAATTCTATATTAAACTCAATTAACTTTGCAATCCATTAGCCCTTCTTCCATCAGCATCAGGCTGTGTTAGGACATATTTTATTGCAGCAGAGGGTACATATGCAATTATCTTGGAATGCAAAATGTAAACTCTGAAAGCTTTCAAAGACTTGATAAGTGCATACACTTGTTTCTCAATGATGTCATACCTCAGCTCAGCATCCCTTAAGGTTTTTCTGAAAAATGCCACTGGATGCTCTGAGCCTTCTTCATCTGCTTGCAATAAAACAGTGGCGAGGGTGTCTTCAGAGGCGAATGAAAATATATGGAACTCCTTGTTGTAATCTGGACTAATTAAAGTAGGAGCTTCCATAATAGCTTTTTTAATGGAATCAAATGATTTTCTTGCTGCTTCAGTCCATTTGATCTCTGACCCCTTTTTCAACATGGAGGTAATATGCTTCACAAGTTCTGCAAAATTTGGTATGACCCTCCTCACAAAATTAATCTTACCCAGAAAGGACTGGATCCTTCTTTGATATCGGGACAAACAAGTTTGTATGGCCTTGACTCTTTATGGGTCAATTCAGACACCTACAGCAGAAACAATATGTCCTAACAACTTGCCTTCTTCTAAAGCAAATTGTGACTTTTTAGGATTGACTGAAATTCCAAACCTTCTGCACTTAAAAAACACTTTCTTCAAATGCTGCAAGTGGTCTTGATGGCTGCTGGAGCATACTGTTATATCATCAAGGTAGATAAGGACAAATTTATCTCTCTCTCCTACAAATGCTATATCCATGGCTCTTTAAAAGGTGGCTCCAACATTCATCAACCCAAAAGGAATCTTGGCATACATAAAGGTGCCCCAAGGAGTGGTGAATGCAGTCTTCTCTTGGTCATATGGATGCACAGCAACCTGATTAAAGCTTGAAAATCCATCTAGGAAAGACATCACTTTGGTTGCTGAGACCTTCTGCAACAAATGCTCCATCTTGGGTAGAGGATAGTTGTCTTTCTTATAGAATTTGTTTAAGTTTCTGAAATCAACACAAAGTCTGATTTCTCTACTTTTCTTCCTCACCACTACTAGGTTGGCTACCCACTTGGAATATCTGAGGGGGACTATGATTTTGGCAGCCAATAGTTTCTTGATTTCTTTTTCGATTAGAGGGAGGAGCATAGGATTTATTAGTCTCAGCTTCTGCTTGAAAGGTATGGTGTATTTCTCTAAAGGAATTTTATGCTGGATGATCTTTTTATCATATGTTTTCAAGTCACTATATTCCCAAGCAAAGACATCAGCAAATTGCTTCATTAAATTACAGTATTCAGAACATTGTCAACAAACAGATGGGTGGATAGATTTATGTACCTCAGCTAACCTGGATTCCCTATATCATGCTTACAGACTATAGATTGATCTTCTTTTTGGGCAGCCTTATAAGGCACATCATTTTGGTCAAACAATCTTTCTAAAGGAATTAGGCCCTTAGGAATATGATTGCTGGGGAGCTGGACAATGCTATCTTTGCCAATTTTATTTCTAAGCTTAGATTGGGGATTTTCTTCCAAAGCTTCATTTTATTGGTCAATTTGCATTTCAAAAAATTCATCAATGACTTGCAGGAACCTATTTACTTCATCATCATCTTCAAAAACTTTCCAATGGTGGACATTATCAAGCAATGATGGTCTATATTTCATTTGAACTTCATAAACAAGTCTGGGAGGCATAGGAGGAATAAACATGCTAGCAGACACGGCAAGAGAATCAACAAGCTGATTTTTGGCTCTAGGGATGTATGAGATACAAAAACTATCAAAAGAATCTTTGAGTCTCCATACCTCATCTCTGTATTCTTTCAGCCTTGGGTGCTTTGCTTGAAATGTTTTGTTCACCTGTTGAATGATCAGATCAGCATCTCCAAACACTTTTATGCTTTTGATTCCTCTGTCCTTAGCTGCGTTCAGGCCCAATATTAGAGCCTCATACTGTGCTATATTGTTTGTGACCTGGAAGGCCAGCTTAAAAGACAGTTGTGTGCTTTCTTGTTGTGGAGATATCAGCACCACCCCTACTCCTACAGTCTCCCTGGAACATGCTCCATCAAAGAACATCTCCCAAACTTGACTTCCTTGCTCTTCCTCGGCCTGAACTGTTTGTTTCCTGAGTTGCATTGAGGCCTTCTGAGATTTTTCTATTTGGAGGATACATGCTCCAAAATCGGTGTCCACAGCATAAATAGGATGATTAGAAGGACTCTTTTCATCACTGGTGATGTGTGCCAGCTGTGCTTCTCTGTAAAATCTCCTGCTTTCTCCTCCAAAAACTGGGACAGTGGCATAAGATAGATCATTCTGTAAAGTCCCACCTAGTCTCTTAATCCAACCTCTAGACAGCAGCATGCCAAACTTGGGAGGGACATCTGCTACCATAATGTCCATCACCATTCTCTTCATGGGCAGCTGAGTTAGGGCAATGGTTAAATCTTTAATCAGTCCCAAACATTTTATTCCTTGAATCAAAAGAGAATAAATCATGATATGATCTAGTGATATCAAGGCCTAACTCTTCCATGACAACTTTTGGCATCAGATTGTGGCTAGCCCCAGTGTCTAGCAGGCAATTGTGGAGGATTTTATCATGAATGGTCAAGGAGACATAAAAAGATGGAGAATTATCATTAGCAGGCTCGGTCATAGGGCTTAGCACAACTGCAGGTTTATCATCTTGCAAATTGACAGAGTCAGTGGAGGTTTGTGTGGTTTTCAGTTCAAGAGCTTCAAGGATAGGCTTTCTAAACACTTCACTCTTTACAAGTTCTAACAGAGGCATAGATATTTTTAACTTCTGGATTTCTGCTTCAAAGCTGAAAGGGGAAGGGGACTTGTCAAGACCTCTTACCTCTTGAACTGGTGCTTTGAGGGTGACTGGATTAGCTGCTAGTCTTTTCTGTCTGGTATTTTGTAACTCTGTTTGGACAGCAACCCTTTGGGCGGGATTCTCCTTGACATTATTTCCATGTGACCTCAGGTTATATCTTTGTTGTTCACCACTCTGCAGAACAGCTTCTCTGTCCCATTGACTGTCTTGCTCTTGCAGCAAAGATTCTTCGTATTCAGCCAATGTCAAGAAGGCAGCACTGCCTTTATCTTCCATATAGTGAATTTCATCCTCATCTTCAATCTGTTCCTCCTCCATGACTACATTTTGGAAAGGAGCTTTAACTTTATGTTCTTCATTTGGTTCTTTACCCCTCTGAATTATTTGTAATTGTTCATTTTCTCTTCTAAACGGATTTGAGTTTCTTGGAGCAAATGTGTTATGTTGCCTTGTTTTTCCTGAGTTTTGTTCAACCTTCAGCTTAGATATCTTAGCAGCCAATGACTCTATCATTCTAGTCATTTTATCTAGTTTAGGCTTTGATGATGAAGTAGAGGAAGAAGAAGCCTCACCTCTCTGCCTCCTTCTGTTAGTATGACTTTTAAGCTTTTCT
>APFE030218548.1:591-18955 GCA_000404065.3 Pinus taeda | reverse complement strand
AAAGGTGACTCCTTTATATCATGTTTCAATTCATGGTGAAACAATTGAAAGAGAAAAAAGTTATATATCTATATACACCTTTTATGAGTACATGGTGAACCCTAATGGCAAAACTGGCAAAGATAATACTAGAAGTTTCCTAACTGAGTTAGTATTTTTTTAAACATAATCTAGAGGGTATATTATGCGATATTGAATAGTGAAAGAAATAATTTCATACAATCTATTATGTGGCCCATTTACCTTGGTTTGGCATTGAAGAAAATTCAAAAAATGTTGTAATTCTTAGCATAAAGGGATTGTATATGTATTAGAATATATATATGTTTGTCCAAACATTACCAACTCATCAAAACTGCGAAATATAATGATTAAGTGAAATAAAGCTCTTGAGCTAAATTATAGCTCATGGCTTGATCAAAGTTAATGTTTTATTATCATGCAAATTGAAACAACACTATTAAAATTGATGGTCATGGTATCCCAAAGAATAGAAGACATAAATTAATGAAGAATCAAATGAAATCAAGGAAACTAGAATCAATGCATCGTTTAGAAAAGTTGCAATTTTCACTTTGTCCAGACCATGATATATGGACTGGCAAATTGAAACGATCGAATTAAGGAATTGTGTAAGTAGGTCATGATTGCAAAGCGAAAAAAATGAAAAAATTGAATATATGAATATGAAAATCCTTATATAAAATTCTATGAAGTCAAAGATATTTATAAATAGAGTTAGATGTTTCTCAACCCTTCTCCATCATCACATTATCAGGAAAAAATATGTTGAGAAAATATGTTAGCATGCTCGATGATATGTTGATGAAATGTCTACACCTACAGATTACATGTCGATGATATGTTGATGAAATGTCTATCATGGCCACTAGGGATCTTATCAAGATCTCTAAGAAGTATTTTCCTCAGTAATTTCATTTCCTTGTTAATTTATTGAATTGAAGAGATGAATTAGTTTTGGGCAGTGACCTCGGATCTGGGCTTGGAAAAGTGGCTCAAATCCTGGAGTCATTCGAATAGCACTAACAATTTTGGTCCACAGTCATTAGAAGCTAGGCCTCTGAGAGCGAATTTAGGTTATTGGTCACTCCTACTTTACTAAATTAAAGAGATGAATCAATTATGGGCAGGGAAATGGACTTTGGGCCTAAAAAGTGGGTCAAATCCCAGAGTCACTTGTATAGCACTGACAGTTTTGGTCCACAGTCACTAGCAGGTAGGCCGATGAGATTGAATTTAGGTTGTTGGTCACTCTCTTGCCCATAGCATGATAGGGACTATGGCCCAAGAGACCTAAGAAAACAGTGGGACCCATCGACATGGCGTGTGAGTGGCTGAATTATCTTCTGAGGGTTATGTTGATGATTTTGGATGTCTGTATGGTGTGTTTCCATCGGTTCCACTTCCTTAATGTGACTTAGGAGGTTGAATAATATCATAGGGGCCACTCATTGCATGTTTACCCTGGCTGACTCGTTGCTTGGGTAGAAGTGGGCAAAGGGTGTTACATTAAACCAATGGTATCACGACCCCCACCCCATCAATGTTCAAAAGGGCCCTCAATGAATATAATTCATTGATCTATGATTAGTGAGAATCTAGACTTCCTCCCCCATCTCCCAACATAATTTCATAACCATGCAATTTATTGTTGTATCTATAATACATATTTTTTATTTGCGTGTGTGTGTGTATATATTTTCAAGGTAAAACTCAACAACTTAGTATTAATAAAAATAAAATTTTACATAGATCATATGCACAAGTGCATTCAAATATTGTCTCAAGGATAAGTGTATGTGATTTAAGCGCACATAGTAGCTAGAATAAAAAAATACATTTGACAAGATAAACTGGTTTTTTTTTTCTCCTTTTACTTTTGGACTTTTTTCCAAACGCCTATTGATGGATTAGATGAAACAATTGCTAGCTCATTATTTCCTGAAATCTTTTGGCCTTCTTTATTTGAATCTGACCTCTCAAACAGATGTGATCACTTTGTTCCACCTGGACCTTGATTGTTTCTCTTCTCATCGTGTTGGTTCTCATGGATCAAGACCACTACTGAGTTATTGGGAATCTATGCTTGTTTGTTCTAATCATTCTACTTCTCTTCTCCATCCTTTTGAGAACCTTGTTGATTTTATGTCTCTAGCTGTTGTTGGGTCTCATCCATTTCTTCATCCTCATCATCTGAAGAAGGAGGTTCGATGGATTTCCATCCTTTTTGCTTTTGCGGTCTTTTCTTTGTCTTTTTCTTTTCTTTTTTGCATGTGTTTTGCAGGTGCCCTGTTTGATGGAAAATGCGACATTTGAAGGTAGTATTTTCAAAATCTAACTATTGTGTCCATTTGAAGTCTTGATGTATCATGTGGATTCGATCAAGAAGTCCTTTGCTTAAATCCATCTCAACACATATGTGTGCATATGGGAAGATATCTTTGTCCATTCTTTCTTGATCCATCTTTAGGAACTTTCCTAAAGAGTTCCCAATGCCTTCTAGTACCTGGTGGTGCCAAAAGGGGAGTGAATCATAGATTTGTCTCTCTCTTTTGAAATATTTTTGTTGAATATTTTTGGCTAACTTTTAATTGATTTTATGGAGAGATAATTTCCCAATTGTGTCACACCAATTAACTCAAGATTCACTAATAAATAACTCATCCATGTCAGTTTAGAGGAAGACTCAGTTGATATGAGAGTTCAAGGATAGTGTACTATCCATTGTGTAATTTTCCTAGTTGTACAGATGGTGCATGCAATCAGTTGAGGGCATATGGTTGGATTGCAGAGTGATAAAAGGAGAATTTCTCAATTAAATATGGGCTAATTCTCTCAGGAATTTCAGAAGGATGTAGGGGCTTGGTAGAGAGAAGAATTTGCTAAGTGTTCGCTTGAGCTCACTTGTGAAGGAGAGAGATACATTGTGTTGCTGCAGTAATTGTTCAGGTTGAACAAGAATTGTATTTTCTTTTTAAATATTCTGGTTAATTCAATATAGATATTCAGGTTTTATAGTAGTTTCTTTACCAAGGAAAATATGTGTTATGTGCGATTGAACTTCTTCCTTTTCTTCTTATTGTTTTCATCGATCAATTTTGGTTTCCACAGAAGACTAGAGTAGATTCTTGTCTTTTTTTTTAGGACATCACATAAGTTATTGAATCTACAAGTAAAAATATAGATGGAATTAGAGCTATATTTGTAGAAACCTACAATTTCTCAAGCTAAAACAAGAGGAGAATATTTTTCTCCTAGTCATTGCCTACATGGGTGGATAGATGGAAACATACAACCAAAACAATAGGAGAAATTTGGTTCTCCTAGTGGTTACCTACATGTGTTGTGGCTAGATGAAAACATATCTATGTAAAATTTTAGTGTATTTATCATAAATTTTATATTTATAGGCTACATATGGTTCAAGTTTTATGAATTTCATCTTGTTAGTGTTGAATAATTTAATATTTATACTATGTGTTATGGATTGATGACTATTATAGATTAACATGTATATATCTATCATAAATAAATCAACAATATTCATTTGGTTGATGTTGTTTAAGGTCCTCTTCAGAAATTAAATTAATAGGAAGATCAAGGCGTTGAAGACTAATAAAAATAGTGAGTTTTTGTTTTTGTAGATTCTGAAATGTTGTATAAGGAGAACTATGCATCAAATCATATGACAACTCTATATGCCGCTTACAACACATGAATAAGACTTTGATGGGGAGTTTTAGAGTATGCTTAGAGGATCCAAGTTAGAGTAGAAATTCTAGATAAAAGCCAATTCTATTGTATGTTACCTAAGTAGTTTTTTTACACTAATTATTTAGAAAAGGACCCCTATCAGGGTCTTAACTAAAAGAAAGTCATATTATTAATTAAGAAAAAGCCATTGATTTAGCATATTCACATTTTAGTTGCAGGGTTTATGATCATGTGCCTAAGGATGAATTTTTGAAGTTGGATAATAAGGTAGTGAAATGTATCATCATTAATTATGTTGTTGGTGTAAAATCATACAAGCTTTATGATCATGTAGATGAGAATTTTAAGTATAAGAATATTGTTTTAAGAAAACTAAAGTCTTCAGTAGAAGAGGGTGAGAAGAAGCTAGTTGTTTATTTAGTTCTTTAGCAACCACACCAAAGATTAGAAAATTTTAAAGAGATAGTGGACCAAAGTTTAATGATGATAGTGATGAGGAGGTATAAAGAATTTTAGAATAGGAAACTGGAACTCCACCTTAGCCTTGGAGAAGGTGAACTTAGTAAAAAAAGCCACTAGATATATGCAATTATATTTTATCCAATTTCAATTGTATATTTCATTTGTTTACTTACAGAAATGAGCCTATAACTATAAAAGAATATAAAAATCGAAGGAGTGCTAGAATTGGGCTTGTATAAGAATATGGCTTCAATTTTTACTAAAAATGATATGATGAACACATGGATCCAAATGGAAATGGGTGTATAGGGATATGGATTCATTTTTTACTAAAAATGATATCAAAGTATGGTTTCTTAATGGATGAACACATGGATCCAAATGGAAATGGGTGTATAAGGATATGACTTCATTTTTTAGTTGTGAAAGAATATTTTGAAATTGTCAAAACGTATTCATATTTGAGTTGAATGCACATGGGTGTTAAGGAAAAGATAAATTCAATAGCATCTTTGAAAAATAATATTGGTTTTGAAAGAATATTTTTAAGTTGTCAAAACACACTTGAGTGGTTACTAAAATAACATCTATCAAATTCTTAGATATCAAGTTCTTAGATATTATATGTATGAAAAGCTTTTGATATTATATGTAGGAACAACTTTTGATTTAGAAATAAGATAGGGGAATGTGAAGACATGATTTCGTTTAAGTATGGTGACTTAGAGGAGGATATATATTTGACACAATTTTGTATCTATGTCTAAAAAGATAAGTAATTCTTACAACTCTATATGGTCTCAAATAGTCACCCAAAACATGTTATCATAAGCTAGATTATTTTGTCTAGAGTTTTAGGGTTTTAAGTGCATATTAGAGATAATATAATGGTCATTTTATTTTTGATAAGATAATGGTCATTTTCTTTTTATCATTTTTAGAAATGAGATAATGGTCATTTTATTTTAGCAATTTTTTTCCCGTTTTTTTTTAATGTAGGGGACATTTTATGAGGACATTATATAGACTAAGATAGACTAACATAGACTAAGAATTGTTTCGCCAATATTACTCATTAAAAATGGCCTCCTCAAGATGGCTTCTTCTTTTTATTAAGAATGGTACCAAAGTATGGTTGCCTAATGGATAATCACATGAATGAAAATGGTTTTTCAATGAAAAGATAATTTCAATAGCATTTTTGAAAAGTACAAGGTGACATCGGTTGTGAAAGAATATTTTGAAGTGGTCAAAACATAATTTGTTTTTTTGAAAATTACAAGGTGATATTAGCTGTAAGAGAATATTTCACAGTGAGTGATATATTTTGGTTATTTTAGTTGAGATATTTTCCCTAGCTACTAAAGATATGTAATTCTTGCAACTCTATATAGCCTCAAACAGTCACCCAAAACATGCTATAAAAAACTAGATTAGATTGTCTCAAATTTAAGGGTTTTAAGTACATATTAGAGACAAGATAGTGGTCATATGCAACTCTATATGGTCTCAAATAGTCACCCAAAACATGCTATCAAAACATTGATTAATTTTGTCTCAAGTTTAAGAGTTTTAAGTGCATATTAGAGACAAGGTAATGGTCATATGTAACTCTATATGGTCTCAAATAGTCACCCAAAACATGTTATCAAAATCTGGATTATTTTGTCTCAAATTTAAGGGTTTTAAGTGCATTAGAGACAAGATAGTGGTCATTTTCCTTTTAGAAATAAGATTGTGCTCTATTTTGTTTTCTCAAGTTTAAGGGTTTTAAGTGCATATTAGAGACAAGAAGGTGGTCATTTTCTTGTTATCAATTTTTTTATTTCTTAAATTTTATGTAGGGGACATTTTGCTAGGACATCCAATAGACTACAATGGCCTCCTAAAGATGGCTTGTATATCTATGGTAAGAAACATAAATAATTCTTGCAACATAACATCTATCAAGTTCTTATTATGTGTAGGAACAACTTTTGATTTAGAGATAGGATGGGGAAATTTGAGACATCATTGGAGTATGGTGACTTAAAGGAGGAGATATATTTGACACAATTGTATATCTATGTTGAAAAAGATAAGTAATTCCTGTAAATATATATGGTTTGAGATAGTCACCCAAAACATGTTATCAAGTTTAGGGGTTTTAAAATCTAAATTGGAACACTATGCATATTAGAGATAAGATAGTGATCATTTTTTTTTTTATGTAGGCCGAATTTTGGGAGGAAATCACATAGATTAAGAATGCCCTCCCCAAAATTACAAAAAATGAACATGAAAATAAAAATATAAAAGTGGAGAACATCAGTTTGGCGTATTTGACTCAAGTTGTCTCATGACTCAAACAAACACAGAGGAAATCACATAGATCAAGAATGGCCTCCCCAAAATTACTAAAAAAATGAAAATTAAAATAAAGAGATAAAATTGGGAGAACATCAAACATTTTGTTTGATGTATTTGACTCAAGATGTCTCATGAATCAAACAAACACAATATGGTCAACATAAACATATGCAAAATCTTAGTATAACAAGAGTCCTCCATCAAAAAATAATTAATTGCAGTATCTTTCACCCTCCATGGCTACCTACCATGATTATATATTTAATATTCAACTATGGTTAGTGACTACTAAATTGAAACTGGATTTGTTTTTGAAATTATGAAAACTACCATATTTTCACATTTAAATTAACGAAAATATTGCATAGATTTGATGTTATATGTTCATGCCCAGGTACCATGATTGATTCTTGAGCCTCATTTGATCAATGAGGCGTTCCAAGGTTTGGAATGAGTGTGTAAAGCCCATAAAACCCAGAGTGTATGGTTGGAGGTGAGGAAGAATCTTTGGCTGGGGAGAAGAGAAAGAGGAAATTGAGAAAGAGAAAATCCATATTGCTATACAGAAAATCAGAGTCCTCTGAAAGGCCTTCGGTTGCAGATAGCAATGATTATACATAGACAAATGTACCAATGTTTTACACATTCTCTCTAGATTCTTTAAAATAAACCTTTAAATGAGAAAGAATCTGTAGAAATACTTAAAACGCTATGTGCTGACTCAAAACCCTAAAGACTTATAAAGATGTTTAAAAGTATGATTGCAAGGGAACATATGTGTATGTTTGAGTACAATGGGCAATTTTTTGGTCGGCAATGCGGTTATAAAGAAGGGAAGTCAATGGGAGCCGGGAGGCTCCTTTCTTTACTAACTGTAAGTCTAGCTCCGGGCAGGGTACTTTCTTTCTTTAAGGAGCTAAATCCTTACTAAATGTAAATCTAGCGCCCCATGCTAGGGCTGCTACACATAATTTTACCCTCAAATTCAGATGTAAGGTGGCATTAAAGGCCAAGGCCTTGGATCTTTAATTTTAGCCTGAAATTCAATTTCAAATGAATCTTTGGGGCGATGAGGTATTAGGAGTCACACGCTTCTAGCGGTTTTGAGCTAAGAATCTATCATTTGAGTTTGCCAGCTGGTTGGTAAAAATTCCTTCACGGTCGGAATCGCTGCCGGAAAAGTCCCTCGAGGCTGTCACCTACATTCGCCGAGATAGCCACACAAATGTGGCTCACAGTGCTAGCAGGCACAATCCACCCAACACATGCGCCAAATCCTAGATTTGCTAGAAACTAGAAATCGTACACAGGAGATTTACAGGGCGGGTTGAGAATAAAGAGCCCCAATTGGATATACACAGGCAGGGTCTTGCGGCATTTTCTGAGTCTATTCATGAGAGTAGCCAGCAATAAGACTATGCGATCAAAAGCATGATAATAATAATAAATTGCAAGACGATGGCAAGGGTTCGAAGCAACTATGGCTTGAGCAACCCAGTATTCGCGTGAATTACCATGGCCATTATATGCAACGCGTCGTAATTACCATCGCCATTATCTGCAACGCGAGATAACTCCCGTGAATTGCCCTCGCCGTTATCCACAACGGGGTATGATAAGTGAGTTATTCGTATCATACGCGCGTAAATTGCCCTCGCCGTTATCCGCAACGGGTATGATAAGTGAGTTATTATACGCGAGTTCATTCGGGGCAATGCCAGTAACCATTGCCATTTATGCGAGATATTTCCGCGCGAGCGGCCGGATATGCGACTTATCTCTGCCGGATATGCGATTTATCATTCCAGTTATCTCCGGCTAGATAAGACGCTTATACGGGAAGGATAAGTAGCATATCCGGCAGAGATAGGTCGCGTTCCAGCCTCATAATTCGCATATCGGCATAACCAAACCGCATTGCCCAGAAATTACTAGCGTATCCGGCAAAGATTGCTCGGATATCCAGAAATACCTGTCGGAAATAGCTCGCGTTATGTAAAGGTCGCATATCGGCGGGGACATTTGGCATATCTGACCGCATATACTGCTAGTAACTCTCATATCACTACCGCGTTGATAGTGAATAACTCGCCTATCACTACCGCGTTGATAGTCAATAACTCGCCTATCACTACTCGTTGATGTTGAATGACAGCGCGTTGATAAAGAATTCAGGTATCAGTATCAATAACAAACGAATATGCGTTCCAAGTGAAATTAACAAACCCTATACGAAACATCCATAAGTGAAATTTCGCAGAAAATGTCGTTGTGGATATCTGCCACCATTAATTTGATGTTTCGAAGGACAAATTTGCCTGACAGAAAATGGGAGAGCCGCTGCGTACGTATTATTTGCCCGACGGAAAATGGGCGAGCCACAGGTTACGGATTCAGTGGAATACAGATTTGATAAACATTCTGGACAGCCAAGAATTGCCATATTCTCCGTAGAATGGATGGATGAGCCCGCTGTTTATTCTCCGTAGAAAGGTGACTTGGTTGTTACGGGTCAGAACTTCATCAGCCTTTTCACCTCAATTGAAGCAATTGAATTAACAATGACAATTAAACGGGAAAACTTCAAGTACAGAGTCCAGAGCTGTAGTGAACAACTAAACTGTATAGAGGAAGTGACCGCGGTTGCTTTTTCAAGGGCGTCTGCAAAAATATTTTTAAATAGGCTCTTAAGTTTTCTCAGTGGATAAAAAAATAAAAATTATCAAAACACTTTTGGGTGAGAGGGTCATGAATACAATCCCATTCGAATTACGACTTACTACTTACCATTAAGTTGTCTTTACTACCCAATGGTACTAAAAATTCCGGTCTTCCTCCCACATACCTTTTATTAAAAAACACCCATGGTTATTCTAAATACTATGGAAACTTAGAAGAATGGAAAACACTGTTTTTTTTCTCTTTTATGAGTGTTTTTGTGGGTAAATGAGGGTAAATGGTTCGGGTATAGAAAAAATATCGAGCATAAATTATATAAAGCAATGAAAAAAATTTGAGATAAAATATTTAATTTAAACCTAAATAAAATAACTAAATAAACTAAGTGAAAAATATTCAATTTAAATATAAATAAACAAATTAACTGTGAAAAATATTCAATTTAAAAAATATCTTGTATAACAAAAAATTGAAATAAAATATTTAATTTAAACATAAATAAACTAATTAACTCTTAAAAATATTCAATTTAAACATAGATAATAAAATATTTAATTTAAATATAAATAAACTAACTAATGAAAAATATTCAAATTAAACATAAATAAATTAACAAACTAACTGTGAAAACTATTCAACTTAAAAATAAATAAACTAACTAACTATGAAAAATATTCAATTTAAACATAAATAAACAAACTGTAAAAAATATTTTGATATAAAATATTCAATTTTAACATAAATAAACAAACTGGCAAATAATTTTTTTTATGGCACTTCAAGTTGTACTAGAATTGGGTTTTCCACTAGTTTTAAAAACACTTGTAATTTTTTAATACAATACTCAATACAAAGTAGTGTAAGAGCATTATATTTTTCGAGCATTATATTTTTTTTTGGATATCAAGGTAGTGTAAAAGCATTATATTTTTTTAGATATCAGAAGAAGGCCAAAGCAAGTTTCTAAATTGTTATGCACGATCACGCTATCTCTGCACATGCACGATAACACGCACACACGCATACACGCATACCCGTCCAGACACATACAGGGATACGTACATGTGCACAGGCATACCCCCACGGCGGGCACACACACACGTAAGGAGCTGCCCTGGAGTCAATCAAAAGTCTCATAAGCAAGAGAACATGGGATGATCTAATGGGATGATTAGAGGGATGGGAGGATGGGGATTCAACCTTGCCTGGGGATTCAACCTTACCTTGGGAATAGAGGTGGGTAGAGGACCTTTCCTCGGGGGTCAACCTGTCCCGGAGCTCTACAAACTTGAAAACGGAATACAAACTTGAAAATGGAATATAAGTAATGAACTGGATTCAACCTTACCTTGGGAATAGAGGTGGGGAGGGGACCTTTCCTCGGGGGTCAACCTGTCCCGGAGCTCTACAAACTTGAAAATGGAATACAAACTTGAAAATGGAATATAAGTAATGAACTGCAACACTGTACATGAATTTAGATAATAAAATTGTTGGAAAAATTGGCTACTAATTTCTATGTCTTTACCCTGTCTTTACTGTAAAGTTACTTACTTTTCACCATTTTTATTCTGAATTTTATGTATTTTTTAGGGATTTTAAGTATTTATATGAGTTACTTACTTTTCACCACTTTTGTTCTGAATTTTAAGTATTTTTTAGGGATTTAAAGTATTTATATGCAAATTTATGAATGGAATTTTTGAAACATATTACACACTGCTTTAAAATAATCTAGATGTTTTGGGAACAATTTCTACAAATAACTCTTAGTATTATTTAGAAAACCTATTTGCCTCTAAAATTTTTAACTTAACACCAGCTTGTTGAAAAATCACAAAATTCATAAAAGCTCTAAAAATAAAAGAAATATCACCTGCAACTCTACTTTCAATTCATCTGCATATCAAAATGTCAAATCATCCTTCTGTTGCTCCTTAGCTCCAAAAAATCTAACGACGAGTGGAGGGTACCTATTCCTTCTAATTACCTAACTTCTTTTTTGTCAAGAAAACAAATTAGTTCCCTTGATGAAACTTGGGACTCAATACAACCATTACGTTGATCAAACTTGGGACTGGATATAGGCTGTATTAAGGCTGGAAGGTTCTAGGTGTGCATTAGATATGGAAGAACCAGCGAACCACCCAAGGTCATATCTCGGTCATATCTCGGTCAGATGGACAAACTTCCTTCTCATTGAACACACTGTGTCATATCTCGGTCAGATGGACAAACTTCCTTCTCATTGAACACACTGGCACACGTGGATGCCTCACCATGAATGCCACGTGTTTGTTTGTTATTTTTTATTTTATATAATGTTTATGATATATTGAATTACGTTTTTTATTTTCCATATTTCTAAAAAAATGGGAGAATTAGGCTTTCCCTTTTTAAATTTGTAATCCTTTTTAATTTATTTAAATATTTCTGGTATATTTCTTATTTAAATAGTTATAATGTTGTATAAAATGTATTAAATAATGCTATATAAATATTACAATTAATTATTTTGTGTTTTGGGTACAATGCTATAATTAATGTTTTATATACAATAAAAAAAAAATAAGGTGGCTTAATTAATTAACTAAATCAATAATGAGAGTTAATTATAATATGGTGGTGGAGCACCTCTTGCTAAAGATTAAATTTGATGAGCTAGATTTAGGATTTACATGCATTACAACCTTCAAACTTTTTTCTATAACCCACTCTAATTTTTCGCTAAGACTTCATTTTTACCTTAATTCACATCAACTTATGGTCTCCTAGTCCACGGGAGAGGTGGTGAACCCCTCCTACCACAATGTAGTCTCACGAGATGCTGAGTCTAGGAAAAACATGGCCCCACTCCTACGACAATGTAGTCTCACGAGATGATAATTTTAGGAAAAAGGTGGCGGCAACCACACCTCATCAATCCTCCCTGCAAGGATCTTGAGTGCTATATGCCACAACAATGGATCAAGTCGTTGTGGTTGAAAAGTATTTCAAAATCCCAAGAGTGAGGTCAAGTCAAATAAAATCTTGGAGCACATAGAATTCATGCAAGGCCACATTTTAATGTGTCAAATTTATTGATACTTCACCACCGAAACAAAACATGGAAGCATGGAGCAATGCTAAATGGGATCTAAAAGTGCATGTTGATTTATATATTGGAGTCAATGATTTTATTACGATGATCTTCACTAATTTAGATGATCATTCAAGGGCATTTGAGAATGGCCCTTATTTTCTGAGCACAACATAATCCATTGCAATAGGATCAACAGTCGCGAGAGAAATCCTTACAACCACAAATCGAGCCCATGCAAGGCACTTCTATAAAGAAAATGAAAAACTGAGATAACGCACTCAATGGAGCGTGAAATGCATGATGCAAAGACAATGTTGGAGGAAATGAAAATGGAGGCAAGATCTCTGCTAAACATAGAATACTTGGATGAAGTGGAAGTAGAGGAGAAAACCCTCTCCGAGATACTAGAGTAGTTGCAATGCCAAGGATCGAGTTCAGTTTTCAAGGTCCAAATGGCTCTTCTCAAACAATCATATCTTAGGATTCAATTCACACTTTTGGGGAGAGTGTTGACTCACAAATCCTCATAATTGTTCTCATTATTTGGATTTGAGAGACCTCCTCAAACCAATCAAAGGAGACAAATGATGTGGGAGGAAAAGTGCACAAGAGATAATACAACAAACACAAAATATTCTTGCCAATTCACATAATATTAGTTTTATTTCAAGGGTGTTTTTCCACATACCTCCTTCTCAATGAAAGTAATTTTGTGGAACATAAGTGGTCTCAATAACAACATAAAATAGAGACTACTTAGAGACGAAATTAATAACAAAAAACCTATCATTATCATATTGCACAAAGTAAAGGTTGTTTGAGCCACCATGGAGGCTCTAGTGGAGTAATGGTAGAAAGGGCATGAGTTGATCTCTCTTGATGCTCAAGGAAAAATAGTCTATGAATCCTATTGAACCCCATTGAAGTAAATTTTCATGATTCATAGTAGCCCCCACGATCCTGTCTCATCCTCTCTCAAAAATTTCAACCAACCATATCGAAGAATATGGGTTTCTTAATGGAAATATATGGGGCACACGTGCTGGGGATAAAATTTATTTTCTCAACAACCTCATTTAGCTTCAACAACTGCATTTGAAGAAGAAATTCATTGTTGGAGGGGACTTCAATATGATTACCTTACATAGTCCTTCAAATATGAAATTAGGCACATGGCGTTAGCTGAGATAGAAATAGTAAATGGAATCTATACTTGGATAACAATAGAGGAGGTAGGCGCGAGATAAAATATACATATTTCTTATCTCATAATCGTTATTGGAAAAATACCTCCTCTTCGAACCTTCCATCATTCCGAGTGCTCACACGGACCACTTGCCAATAGTGTTAGAATTGGACCTCAAAGAAGCGACATAAACTTGACTAGACCACTCACATATAGTGCTAGAATTAGACCTCAAAGAAGCTGCTTAAAACTCACCATTCATAATTGAGATTTTTTTATTAATAGATTCATCCTTCCTAGAGAAAGCGAAGCAGTAATGGTGGGATTTGGATAATTCAAGCCTCTGCCCCATCTTCACCTTTCAACATTAGTTGCAAACTCTAAAAGGTTTAATTAAAAATTTGAATCATGAAGAAATTTCAAACATCTTCGAGAAAATATAAAATATGGAAACTGAAATGGAATTCATTCAACAATAAATGACACTTGAAGGGTGGTATAAATATTTTTCAAAGAAGGATGCGGGGGTTATTAAAGGACTAGAGGAAAGACAGAAGCAAGAGGAGACTTTATGGAGGAAAAGATCTAGGATCTCATCACTCAAGGAAGGGGACAAGAACACTCAGTTTTTCCACAAACCAATGTTGAAACATACGTATCATAATTGTATCTTCTCACAGATCAGTTAGAATGGATATCACATCTCTTATCATAGGGATATTGAAAAATAAATTACTTCTTCTACAACAATATCCTTAAAGAACCTAACCCTAATAGATTACAAGCCATGGAGAAAATAATCACCCAAATTATAAGATGGGTCATTGAAGATCAAAACACGCCTTTAATGAAGGAAATTACCTTGTATGATGTTGAGGATTAAGCACTGGTGAGCCTCTCAAAAAATAAGGTCCCTAGACTAGATGGCTTCACCTCATATGTTTTCCAAACAAGTTGGGAATTCTTACGTGAGGAGATATTAGCTTTGGTAGGGGAATCACAAAGAAGATTATATATTCCCCCTTACTTCAAATGCCACATTCCTCACTCTTTCTCCTAAATGAGCACGAGCAAGAGACCCAAGTAGCTTCAAACCTATCGCATTATGAAACGTGATGTACACAATCCTTTCGAAGATCATTCTGCACATACTCAAACCATGTTTCCTTTGCTTAACTCCAAGGAGCACTCAGGCTATATTAAATCCTAGACAGGATCGTAGTAGCCCATGAACTTATACACACTATGAAAGAAGTTAGAAAAGCATATATGGTAATCAAATTAAATTTGTCAAGAGAATTTGATAAATTGAGCTGGGCTTATCTTCTCTGAACTTTGAAAGCATTTGGTTTCTTTTATGATTGGGCTAAACATGTGGCTTCCTTATTCTCCTCCACTTTCTTCTCTATATTGATCAATGGCTCCCCATCCTGCACCTTTAGCACCTCTCGAGGTATACACCAACAAGACCCACTCTACCCTTCTTGGTTTTTGTGAGTTGTTGAAGGCCTCAAGAATTTTCATAGATATTCTATGCCTAATGTTGTGCTAGATGGAATTCTTCTCAATAAATGTTTACCACCAGTAGTTTATGGATGACACTATGTTTATGAGTGAGCCCAACAAGTACCAAGTCTTCTTCTTCAATACAAATCCTAGCATTCAATCTCATTTTTCATGTATTTTGGGTTTCTCATGAGCCTCTTTCCTAATCATTTATCAAGGAGTCACCCTAAAAGAGAATTCCTTGAAAACTATTCGCTAGAGAGATATTTTGGATATAATTTCCTCCAAAATAAACAAATGGACATTCAAAGCCTTACAATTTCTAAAAAGATTAATTCTCCCCAAATTGGTGCTTCAATCACTCTCGATTTATAGAATTTTGGTCCTAAATGCACTGAAAGTCATCTTGAGCTCAATGAGAAACATTATGTGTTCTTTTCTTTAGAGAGGAGCAACTAGAGACCATAAGTGGTCACTAATGGCTTGGAATTTTACTTGTATTTCCTTTAGTTTTAGCTAAAATGTAATAATTAAGTTGTATAAAATGTATTAAATAATTTTATATCAAAATTAAAATTATTGTTAGGTACAGTATTATAATTAATGTTATATATACAAAGAAAAGAAGGGGGCTTGATTAATTAATCAAATCAAGTGATTATAGTTAAGACTAATATGGTGGAGAACCTATGAAACAACACACGACAATGTTGATGAGCTAGTTTTAGGGTTTACATGTGTTACAACCGTGAAACATTGGCATTTTCCACAACCAACTCTAATATTTTGTTAGGACTTTATTTTCAGCTTGATTTTCACCAACCTATGACCACCTCATCCGAGACAGGGGGTGTGGTTCCCTCCTACCATTTTTAGTCTCTCAAGATGCTAAGCCTAGGAAAAAGGTGGCAGCAGTAGAACCTCATCAATATCCCCATCGGGAAATTAATCAAAAGGAGGTAAAAAATATGCCCCAATCCTTGGCGCTACATGGAAGAATAGTAGATCAAGCTAGTATTTTTCAAAATTCTTTGAAGACCCCAGATACAAGTTCAAGCAAGATAAAATCAAGGATCACATAGAATCCATGCAAGACCACACTTTAATATGAAAAATTATTGGTGCTTCGCCAACAAAACAAGATTTGGTATCATGAATCAACGCTAAATGGAAGCAAAAAATGCATATTAATTTGCATTTTGGATCCAAACGTTTTATTATAACAGTCTTCATGAATTTAGAGGATTGTTCAAGGGTCTTCAAGAATGGTCTTTATTTTCTTAAAAATTCTTGTCTCCTCATTGAGTTATGGATGCCTTATTTCAACCGAGATAAAAAAACATTTTTGGTTGCTCCTATATGGGAAATATTGTACGCTATATAAATTAAATATTGGCAAGAATATATCTTGGTGGGAACTGGAAATACCAGTGGAACTATGTAAAATCCTCATAAATAAAAAAATCCAAGAGGTGAAATACCTATGTTAGGATATATGTGTACATGAATGCTTCAGGGCTACTATTGAAATCCATATTTATCTTCCCCCATGATGAGGATATCATACAACCCATTGATTATGAGCATATCCCTTTTGTTGTAAAAGGTACCATGAACATGAATACATTTATAGGGACTTCCCCCTCATCAATCCCCCCAAGCCAAAGGAGATAGTCATAAGCACTAATAAAAAAGGTTTCAACAATCATGAGAGAGGAGGAGCAACCATAGGCCCCGAAAACCTAACCTTAAGGATACAAAGATATAAACTTTGAAACAAGAACTGATATTGTTACCCATTTTGTAGAGGTAGCAAAAAAGTGACCCGATTTTGAAAGGGAGTGATGCAGAATACACATGTTTTTTTTAGAGCATAGTTTTTAGAACATTATATTTTTTTATGTACATTGTGTTTTAGAATGGTAGTGATTTTCATGCTCATTCAAAAAAGTGGTAATTCTGCATGAGGCTCTTTTTTTAAAAGACCCATTTTGACTTTAAATTTTCTAATGTATGAAATGTAAATTATTATTTCCTAAAATTAATAATTTTTTAAGTGGTCTTCTTCTTAATATTTTTTTTATTTTTTTTGCAGTGAAGCTTTTTATTATTTTGTATATTTAAAGAAGAAGGTCGATATTTTGAATTTTCGATATTCTACATATTTATACACCGTTAATTAATTTTCAATCCACATGAAATGATTGTCTCTAAAAAACAATAATTTTTAAAAATTGACATAAAAAAATCATTTTTAACATAAATATAACTAAAAAACTACACATTTTGATAATTTTTTTGCTAGAAATGACATGTTAAAATAACAATTTTTATAGAAACATTTTAACTAAAAATGGTTAAATAATAGTTTGTTTTCTGAATTTCATGTCAAAATAATAATAATAATCACAATTTTTTTCAAAAAATAATGATTAACATAAAAATTAATGTGAAAATCACATAATACAAATATTGAATGCATAACAACCTTAATTGAGTGCTTATTCTTCTCAGAAAATGTCAAAGTCAACATTACAATTATAACTAATTAATAGTTACAAAAAATGACCTTGATTTCCAATCATAACTTAAACTTAATCAACAATGTCGCATAATCCAAAATATTTGTCCTCTAGAGTTTCATCATTATCTTCTTCCACAATATTTTCTACTTCATTTTGCTCATTTTCCTCTTATAATGGGTCTTTGATGTCTGGAAATCTCCCAATGTATGTCTTTCGAATCATTTCCTATAGTGGTGGTTGGGGATCCTTTGACATAATGAAGTAAATTAGTACAATGACATATAAATTAAGAAATAACATATTGAAATTCAATTCCATATAATAAAACTTACATGAGCCAGAAAATAAATCGAAAACCCAATCTCCTTCATTTGAACATATGTCTATAAGATAGTTAATGAATAACTGTGGTTCTCTTATAAATGTTAACCATCTCTCCTTTTTCTTCTTTGTCTTCATATGTTAGTTTTCTCACAACAACATGATAAGTCAGTATTTGGCTATGACTATTTCCATCTACCCGATTAAAAATAATAGACATATAGCGATCATATTTTGCCCAACTATCAATATGGATTAACACACAATCATTTATAAATAGTTGATCTTCACGGTTAAGAAGATTTAACTTTTGCCTGTAACATGAAATAGTAAAATTTCAATTAACTTGTACATAAATGAATTTTTTAACATCAATCAAATATACATTTTAAACGTTTTACCATGTAATTTGCATCCTTGAATTTGTTTTCCCCTTGAAGCTTGACAATAACAATAACCCCGGCAGCGCAATGGTCTCCGGGGGTGGCGGCACGATTTTGGGAATCGCCCACCACCCTG
>APFE030218546.1:0-13413 GCA_000404065.3 Pinus taeda | reverse complement strand
TGTTTTGTTAACCGATACCCTTTGTAATTCTATTGTCTTACTAGAAGCTAGAATAATACCACAGAATTGTTAATTTAAGAAATCATTTAGTGTTTCTTCTCTGTTTTCAGTATGAATGTTGTACTAGTTTAAATTTAAGAACTGATCTTTTCGTTCATCTCCTGATGTACCAATACAGGATTACAATTACATTTGTGGTGAATATCACTTATGTAAACTATAAGATGTGAATGGTTAGAGAGAAATTATTCTGTGGCTTTACCACTAACATGTAATTATCCTTGGAGTCTTGTTTTGACTCATATATCTATTAATATGCTACTGAGAATGTTTTATGGTTTTAGTTACAAGTAGATATACATAATTTATTTATGATTTTTCTTGTAAGGATTATATTTTTCTAGTGCGTGCACAATAAAACCTACTGTTAGTTTATAGAAACTAGATTTGGATAACAAATCTACTCCCTGGTAGGATTTACAATGTTTACTTCAATAATCATAGTTACAAGTTGATTCATATTATCATGTGCATGTGAAATGCTTTTACTATACTTAATTTCTTTCAAATGGGTAATCAACTAGATTAATTTCCATAATAGTAGATACGAAAATACTTGTGATCATTTTGAAGTTTCTCAAGATAATAATTGTTGATGTGATCTCATCTTCGTCTCTCAACACTTGTTGGGTGTTGTGTAATTACTTTACTCAACTCTATTATCCCCTAAAATTGACTCGCTGGGTATTCCTTCAGAATTCCTGCTAAACACTTTTCTTGGCGATGACATCTTCTCTTGGAACATATTCTATCAGTTACCAAAATATTACGAAGTTGGATTCCAAAATACTCAACTATGTCTAATAAGTATTTTCAGGTGCATCCTCACATACTCCGCGGGGACATTTTTCAAACTCTCAAGGGTTTGTCCCCACGTCCACTTCCACCCCCCCGGCCCTACCCATGCTTATGGAAAAAGGAGGGGGGGTGTGGTTGGCTTTCCCAACATCACGGCCCTTCATTGGCAAGCCTCGAGGTTTTTGCTTTTTGGGAATATCATGTTCCCACTGCGCTCACGGCCCGATTGGCCCGCTGGTTGAACTGGGACTTAGTGGGAATTATCCCATTCCCTGGTCAATCAAATGGTTGGGATTGCGGGACCTACTCCACGAGGAGCGGTACAAAAAACCTAGCAAGCTTTATTGTTCCACCTCACATTTTACTTATCGGTAGTGATTTGCATTTTGAGTTATAAACTCTAAGTTCATAGTGAAATATTGAAATTAAATTAAATTGTTCCTCCTACCTTCCTCTTGTAAATTTTACCAACCTTATCTCTTACCATAGAATGATACTATTTACCAAATTCCATCCACTTTTTCTTTAAAATAATTTCTATTGTTGTCCCCAAAATTTATGCATCCTATCAATCTTGAATAGTAAAGCTATGAATTTATAAATCTTAAATTGTTAATAAGAACCAAGCGAGCCATGCATATATGGGAGAGCGGATTGGTAACTAGTCTTAAAAGATAACCGATTGTATATTTCTCATAACATGCATATCTATTTACACATGCAACCACAATTCGCAACAATTATTGATAGTGTTAATTTTGTCATTTTCGTAATAAAAACTTAGATGCATCTTAGATGAAAATATCTATATTATCCATAGAAAATATTTTCCTAATAAGAGATGATCATAACTACTATGAATTTGAACCTTCCCTATCTAGCATGGTAGAAAAGTAACTATTATTCCTAGTGATGTAATTATTCAACTTAATATATATCTCTATCTATTTTTTTCATCATAAATAGAATAATCTTTCATATCCGGGGCTTAATTCTTTGCGTTTATACTGTACATCATCATCAATTCAGAACCGTGACATTCTCTAATTTATGACTAACAATCAAAGGATATTGGCTTGGAAACATACCACCATCCAAATTCAAATGAAAGAAATAGTTTAATCTGAATAACGAAACTATAATTGCTTATAAAGAGACACTTGGGAATTGGGAACCTCCACCCAACCAAGAGATGACTTCCTCCATGATGTCTTTATGTTCTTCCATATTTCTAGAATAGATAAGGATATCGTCAAGAAATATTAATACAAATTTATCAAGGTATTGTTGAAAAATGATCTTCATAAGACACATGAGCATTGTTTCGGCATTAATAAGCCCAAAAGAAAAGATGAAAACCTCATAGTTCCCGTAGCGAGTTCTAAAGGAAGTTTTGCATACATCTTCCTCCTTGATCCGAGTCTGATGATATTTAGAGCATAATTCAATTTTTGAAATCAATGTAAAGCCCTTTACTTGTTTGAATAGATCATGTATCCAGGGTGGTGGGTATTTTCTATTAACTGCTAGTTTTTTTAGTTTTCTATAATTGATGCAACATCATAAGGTACTTTCATCTTTTTCTAAAAGAATGTATAGTGGCTCCCCAAGGTGACACACTTTAGTGGATATTATTCTTGTTGAACAACTTCTCCAACTACATTTTCACTCAATTAGCTCTCCAGTTCTCATGCAATAAGGTTCTTTGGAAATAATAGAAACTCCCATAATTAGTTCAATAGTATGGTCGATATCCTATTTAGGGAGCCATCCAAAAATATCTTCTGGAAATATATGAACATATTCTTATACAATACGTCAATTTTCTGAAGTGGCACTATTTTCCTTGGAATTTATTGCATCTCAATTGTAAAACATAAATATAATACCCTTTCTAGATGCATTTCTCTTATTTAGAAGTTGTGATTGGTCTTAATTTCAGGGGACTTCTAATTCCTTGAATTTCTTGTCTAAGCCCTTCTCCATTAAAGAAACATGTAGTTTTTGTTTTGAAGTTTACTAGAGACCATCGTTTTTCAAGCCAATCTGTGCCAATTAAAATATAATATGACCCTAACGAGAATACATTTAAATATTCTTTTATTGGTTAATCCTCGAAAATAACGTAGTAATTATTCACTTTAGCCATTACTCTCCTATTGGCTCCCATGGGAAACATCAATAACCATGGATTGTTAAATTTTTATGTTTGTAATTGATATATTTCAAGTACCTTATGGCTTATATAACTTAAACTAGCTCTAAGGTCAATTAAAATAGTCACATCTTTGTTAAAAACTTGACTTTCAAATTCCACCATAGACACTTGAAACTCTGCTTGATGATCTTCCAGTGTCACGTTCATATTACACAGACTTCTAGCGATGTCCCCTATTGTATAAACTTCTTGGATGTGTGCTAATTGTTTTTTCCTTCTTCAATAGGGGCAATTTTTAATATAATGGAGCTCTCCACATCCCCAACACTACAACGACAGCTTGTATACTCATCAAATTCAAGTTTCTTGGACTACTCAGTTGTTTTTAATTCATTATGTAACTTATATTTTTGTTGACCCCTTGCTGAGTTTTTATTCTGTGCATTTTTATATGAGCTTTTGGAGTTTCCATCCTTTATCCCTTTAATATTTTGAAGATGTTTCTCCCTTTTATATCTGTCCATCATTTTCCACCATCCCCTTTCTATTTCATTTGTTGGTGACAAATTCATTTTTTCTTTATTACATCATCCATAGTATTAGGATTATTATTATCAAATTCCAGATGCTCTTTTCCTTTGTGTGTTAAAATCCCCTCTTTTAACTCTAAATGGGAAACCACTCTAGGGACACATGCGTGTTGTAGAGAAAGTTGATGTTTTTATTAACATTTGTACTTCTCTTACTCCTCCATTCAATTATTCCTATTCTATTTGTCTTTATATAACCCATGATCTAACTCATAATTCTCCCTTTACAGCTAAGACATAAATAAATGTATATTGGTTTTTTGGAAGATGTAATCCTAGAGAGGTCAGGTCTTACATTAGAGGAGGTTTACCTAACTTATATTTAACTTTTGTATTCGAGCTGCACAAGCTCATTACTTCTATGTTGTTTTAGGATTTCATTCCCTTCTTTGAGACACTCCTTTGCGAGTTTATGAGGTTATAAGAATGATACCCCATATCCAATTATTTATGTGTGTTATCTTTAGGAATATTTAGAGTAAAACATTGACATAAGGGTTTTATACTACAACTTGATTCATGCCACTTCTAGATTATCTTCTAGGAAATTTCCATTTCTTTTTCTTTTATGTTAGGGTATAGAGTCTCGTGGAGCTTATGATTCCTTTCAAGTTCCATGTTTTTTACAGTTGTATATATTGTGTGGAAAAACAATTGTAGCTTGTATGGGAGTTGGATAAATTAATTTTATTATTTTATTATGGTTCATGTTCGCTTTTACTCTATCATAGATAAAATTTAGTGGATGAAAATTTGTTTGAATTCTCTGAGATGTATAAGCTTATATATATGCTATGTATTAATCATTTATGATATGTTTTCTTAAATTATGGTTTAGATGGGGAAATCCTCTGTTACTCTCTATTATTTGGATGATGATAAGAAAATTCTTAATTCCTTTTTGTTTATGGTTGAGACCCATTGATTAATTCATCCCTTCGTAGGGTTGAGAGACTTTCTAACGATGTTTGTAACCAAGCTTGGACTTAGACTAACTCCAAGTCGAGTTAAACGAGAAGGTTCTTTATTACTGTGTCACACAACTTGTAAAATCTCATTTTACTTCTAGTTAAATTTCTTTAACCCATCTCAATGAAGAGGGAATAAACTCATATTGTTACAACTTTGTAAAGTGACTTCTATATTTATATATTTTTTATTCTACTTTAAGTACATAGCTTTCTATTATTATTTTCTGAAAAAGCCTTACCCTTGTTACATTTTTGGAACCTTGGGGACTAATCCAGGGCTATAAATTTGATTGACATGGCCCATGAACTATGAAACCCCCTATGATATAAATATTTATCACTGTGTTTGAACAAAATTAAGTACTATTGTGTTTATATAGTTAATTATTTTTATTAAAGTTACAAGGAAAGTGAAATGTAAAATAAAGGCAGTTTGACATATGATAGGTGGTTAGGTAACTACCTTCTTGGGAAATTCATTCTCAAATAAGGGATTGAGAGGAGAGAGTTATTTGAGATCAGAAAAGAGGAAAAATAATGAGAAAAGAAGGAATTGTGCTGTAAAGACAGATAGGTGGTAGGAGCTAAGTCTGGTTGGGATCAAATAGTTGCTCATAGATTATAACTCTTAAAGAGAAATCCTATAGAAAGACTGCTCGGGGGAGACTCAAGCTAGATGAATTGTATGTCCTTTATAAACAAAGAAATTATGTAGTAATTTCTGTTAATGATTAAGGATTAGACATTGAGAAAAGCGAAATAAAGAACCCGTAATTCCTATGTACAAGCAAAGATACAATATGTATACATGTTATAAAACTAGTACAAGATATTACTTCTGTTGTAATGCAAAGAATCACAAATTCAATGGACAAGTAAGTAATTTGTGAAATCCTATAGGTATACTAAAGTATAAACAAAAGACCTTCATAATTGTACTGAATATTAAATCCTTGGAAAACGGTCCCATATGAGTAAAATACAAATCGAAAACAAATTTCTGAAGTCGAAAGAATCAAAGGAATAATCAACCTTAACTCACAATTGCATGTAGAGTCGAAACAAGGAATTAGCCTATAGAAATCCAAGTCTACGGCATGGAAATATTAAACGCAAATAAAAATGGCAACACGCAATAAAAATAGACCTATTGCATTAGAAGGAAAATCCTCAGGGGTTCATCTTTCGTGGAACATCAAGTCAAAATGCTAAACTCATTTGAAAGTTGGAATAGTCCCTAAATCTTGACCAAGCGTAGTTTCAATTTAAATATACAAAAGATTGAAGCCATTCTTCAGAATTATAAACCGTTTAAAACATAGTGAAGCATAAACATATGGACCAGTTCTTCAAAACACGAAGTTCCGCAATCAAAGGACCGTCAGTAGAGCTAAGCCATCTTCACATACTTCATGGTGTATCTAATCTACCAGACATAGATTTACCACAGGTTCTCAAGGTCGCATGAAACCTAATGCTTGAAATCATAAATAAAAAATTACAGTACTTTAAGAAGTCGACAACAACATACAAAGACTGTTCGATAAGTAGTAACCCCCTTGACACATGAATTATTGCTCAGTTTACCCATGACCGGGTAAAACATAACTCTTTAAACAAATGGAAAAACTCTTGATATTGATCCCATTACCCATAGCATACCTGCTGAATTCATGCACGAAGACTCTAGGGCCCGGAAGGCGGAGCTCTAGCATCCCGGCAGTCGCAAACCTTACCAAATCTCGTGAAAAACTTTGGGAATTCTCAGTTAAACCTGTCAAGAAGATAGGGAAAGGTGAGAGTGTATCAACACAAAGGGATGAACAGAGTCACCCATGATTTATTCAAAAGAAAAAAAAGTTACCTCCACATGAGTCGAAGGCCATCCTCAATAACCTAAAGGAAACACTGCCTCATGGAGCAGCCTACAAACGCAAATACGCTAGTAAGTTTTCCATTGAAAATAATACCAGGTATGAGGAAAACTCGGTGAGGTGGAAAGCAAAGGCAACGTGGAAGCTCTTACCTGAGGTGCAATTCAACAGTGGACTGACACCATGACCTCTACAATGAAGAAACAAACAAATGGCTGCTACTAAACACCACAGGAGCTCAACTGGGCAAGCATACACGTTCACCATCCAATCACGAGGATGAATAGGGCTGTTGATGGATCCCTAGTTCCAAGGTTCAAAGGGCTAGCTGGAAGACACCTCAAAGGCTCCAGATACAGGATTCTAGGCTAGCCAAGAACCCAAGGAGATTAATGCGAATTAAACAAGACTGTACATCCAACAGACTTGTAGGCTGTACGGTTTATAGTCTCCGCCACATCACATGATTGATCTACTGGGCATTTAAACATACATCAATAGAATTAATGAAACCTTACAACATGGCGTAGGACCCCAAATTATTGGATATTCCAATATTCCTTCTAATTATAGAATTATGTATGAAATCGGACAATTACATTTTATGGTTTGATTATTGTACAATGATGTTAACGATGATTTAATATGCCATGGAACTATGTTCTCTTAAAAATATTTTATATATATATGGGTTTGTGACAAGAACAAAGCACGGTTCCATACTGGAACAAGATCATAGGTTAACTGGAATATTTCAAGGCCTACAAACAGATGTTCAGACTAATACTTTGGCACACACACATTAGCCATTTCCTTCCAGTTTCAATACAGAGGTTTCTCACATCATGAATAGTTTCGCATGAAATAATTTGATATAATTATTCCATCATAAATTTCCACTATTCAAGAAGAAAATAGGTCCAACAATACTTATCTAGTATTCTTCCTTTACATTCTTATTGAACGACCGGGTCACAAGGAAAAGGATGCTCCTCGTTTGAGAGAGTTCAAGTTTGAGAGAGGTAAAGAGTAGTTTGGGTAGGTAAATGCCTCACTCATTATTATCTCTAACCAATTGAAATGTGAGCTTCATCAACATCGCTTCCTAAGTTACTTATGTGTTTAGTTGTACATATTACATAAATTTAACAAATTAGAAAACTTTTATAAATATGTATACATATCTCAATTTCTAAATCCCATAACCAAAAGTTACCAACATTAGTTAAATATTTACAAGTTTTTACTAAGGTATTATAATTCTTATTTTTTAAAATCTTTTTAATTCTTAGTTTTTCATTTTATTTTAATGTAATTATTTCACCTTTCCATCATCCTTTAATTTGTATCATTATTTTAAGTTTATTTGTTCATTAATTTAAGTTTATTTATTCTTTCCTGTTTTTTGTTTTTTCTTTTTGCTAAAGTACCCCATTCTTCTAATCTACCCTTATTTATGTTTACTTTCATTAATCTATATTTACTTAATTTTATTCAAAATTTTCATAAAATTAATATAGATCCATGTTAACTGTATATCTATTAAATGTTAAGAATATCTAGATTTCTTGAGATGATTTTTTTTTTACACCTCTTTAATCTAAAGCAACACATCAATACAACTTTTTAACCATAATATTTTTGTTTTCGTTTTTTTATATAATATATACATAATATTGAAATATTTATTAAAACATTTCATTATGACCCACATCTTTACATTAAAATGTATTTTTGTTTTAGTCATCTCCATCATATCGGGATATAGAAATCATATATCCATTGTAGTTAAGATGAACCAATTTGACTTCTAATGTTTATAACTGAGTACATACTACACCCCCTCTAAATTTGAACATGTGACATTTTACTAAAAAACACATATTCTTAATCTTAATCATTATTACAAGTATTAAGTTTTATAAGTTCTAAGATATGATAATTATTTTAATTTATATGATACAATGGATATATTTATATTTTATGTATTCCACATCTTTATATATAGACAATTTCTTACTTCTAATTTGATTAAAAACTTCATAATACATATACATATAGCTATTAAGTTTTTATATTGTGATTAATTATTTTTCCAAATATTGTGGTTAAATATAAATTGTCATTATTTAAATTTCTTGTAATGTAATATGAATAGTATTATTTCTTCTTAGATTTCAGACTTTTGTGATCTATAATGTAGATATATGTCTTTCGGATTAATCATATAGACAAGATTTGGTCAAAGTTTCGAACCAGTTAAGGTGAAGAACCAATCGATCTTAAGGAATGAATAGTGTGGATGCATCATTGCCGAGACTTAGCCATTGAAAAACTAGTTGTTAAAATAGTTAATTGGGTAAGTAGAATATTATGAAATTACTCACATAAGTACACTATTATGTTAGAGCCAAAGGTGCGCAGAAGAAAAAAAATATACACAGCAAATATATCATGAACAGAAGACACAAAAAATTAACGTGGTTCACCCAACTAATTTGGGCTACATCCACCAAACATAGGAATCGACAATATTTATTATTAAACATGAGATTACAAAAATAATCAATTTCCTCACAAACTCTCACACCCCCAAAACAATCTGTATGGACACCTGTTTTATAGCTAAGAGAATCTAACTGCCTCATAAATCCTCTTACATCAAATATAGGATGCATTAACTCTCTCCCAACAACCTGGAGCTAATATAGCAACAAATTCCTATTGTTGTCATACATTAGATATTTTTGCCTATTTTGTGAAACAAAAAGTCATAACAATCTCCACCTTCACAACAATTAGCCTGATACCCTATTTGTTTATTATTTTTATCTTTTCTGCAAGCCAAGAGAAGCTAAACACCAACGTAGGTTCTATAACAAAACTAGTTTTGTGAACATGTCTCCACAATTCTCCTTTGTATGCACTTTTTCAAGAGAGACTCCCCTTTCAGTGATAACATGTCTTACAAAATGGTAATTGATCTATATATGCTTTGATTTACTATGATAGGCCGGATTCTTAGCCAAATGTATTGCACTTTGACTGTCACAAAATAACTTGATGTTGTCTTGCAACCTACCAAATTCATCAAACAAACCTTTCAACCAAATTGCTTCTTTGCAAGCATGAGAAGCAACAATGTATTCTGCTTCAGTAGTGGATAAAGCAACAATGTTCTATAGCTTTGACATCCAGCTGATAGCTCCACCTGCAAAAGTAAAGACGTACCCTGAAGTTGACCTTCTCTTATCCAAATCACCTGCAAAATCGGAATCAACATATCCGCAAACATATTCACTACTCTTATTGTAAGTAATACAATAACTACTTGTGCCTCTCAAGTACCGAAGCACCCATTTCACTGCTGACTAGTGTTCTTTACCCGGATTTTCCATGTACCTGCTGACAACCCCAACTGCATGTGAAATATCTGGTCGACTACAAACCATCGCATACATTAAACATCCTACTACATTGGCATACGGAATTCGAGACATATAATCCTTTTGTTCATCTGTATTAGGACATAAACTCGAAGAAAGCTTAAAATGGGAAGCTAAAGGGACTGACACAGGCTTCACATTATTCATACCAAACCTCAAAATTATTTTCTCAATATACTTTTGTTTTGATAGCCATAGCTTACCATTGCTCCTGTCTCTGAAAATCTCCATGCCCAAAATCTGTCTTGCTGCTCCTAGATCTTTCATATCAAATGTCCTTGCCATCTGAGCCTTCAACTTGTTGATTTCTTCTATGCTTTTGCTTGCTAAAAGCATATCGTCAACATACAATACCAAGATAATGAATATGCCATTATTTAACTGTTTAAAATAAAACCTTATTGATAGAATTCCCTACTCTTCTTATTTAGGGAGAATGGCCCTATTCTTATTATAAGGTGGAACAGAAGCGTAAATAAAGAGGATGAAATTTCTCTCTTTATATTCTTTAATAAGAGGAGCGAATGAAACTACTTCTTACTACACGTCTATGAATTCCCCCTTAAGTAATATAAAGAAGAAGTGCGTCACTTCGTTCAATCCATCTTATTAGGGGGCCCTTTCCCCGTTCTCCAATATGCCTTCTTTCCATTACCGAAACCGTTCTCCCGCTATCCAAAAGTGACAAATCTTTTCTTCTTATCCAACTTATTTATGATGATGTACCCTATAACCTTATTGAAGTTACCTTTATTCGTTCACTAGATAGAAATAGATTTCTCTGGACATCAGATTATATGGATAAGGGGGTCACGTTGCACTCCCGGATTCTTTAAAGACACTAACTCATTTCATTCTTTTCTTTAAAGACCTTACCTAAGATCAGGACCTCGAGGGACCGGAATAAGGGGCATAGACCTGACCTTACTGATGCTAAAGCGTATTTCAGGACCTGCCAGGTGGGAAAGTGAAGGTAATAAACCCTCCCTGATAGGAGCTGTCCTTGCTGCCAGAGAGAAAGATTTCTATGATATATCTAATGATCTAGAGATAGATCTATGAAGATATGCCGGAGCTTCCAAACGAAGGTCAAAAGCCTAGTCAAATCACATCATCGGCTGCTGGATCACTGCCCGAAGTTCATAGTCTAAAGCCTGCTATTCCAAGCACCAGACGTAGAGGAGCTGCTTCACGGGGTTCGGCACCTATATGGCACAGGATCAAGTGGCGCATAAACTAGCCTTAGGTGCTCAGACTCGTCCAGGTCTTTGTTCGCATAACAATACACAGAGAGGAAAGCTCTGAAAGGCTAGTGTTTATAAAGTGGTTCGGCTGGATCCTCGCTAGGTTTGCCTGATAAGCTCTCAAACGTCAGTCGTCCTAGTTGCTGGGCTCATAAGCATCCCGACCTCGTGCTGCTATTAGGCTTGTTACTCCACGCTAGCTGGTTTCACCGAGATAGCTAGGTTACACGACCAAAGAAAGGGGGATTTCTATTTACCGAACAATGAGAGGGATAAGATACGGGTTCATGCCGACCAAAGCGAGGGATTGATGATTGTGACCCCGAACGATAAGAGTTCATGGCTGGAAGCTGAAAGCTTGAAACCCGTGACTCGTGCTTGTTGATTTTATAGAATGCCTTACCTCGTGCTAGTTGAGTTTGTGGGCTGGTCATCCTTCATCCCGAGCTTGGTTGGAACTGAACAAGATTTGGCGAACGAATCAAAAGGTGGAAGGGTTTCTCACTGATGAAGTCAAAGGGGGTTATTCAGTAGCAGTCGCAGGTTTTACAACTCCTCCTCCATTCCGCCTTCTAACTATTCCATGTTGTTGATATGCCAAAGATAGGCAACTATTCTATGCCTTTGTCCGAGTCTATGGTTAGTTACCCCACCTCCCTCCCTTTAGTTAGAGCAATCTATCTCGGGTTCATAACTTCACTTTCCTTCTTTTATCATAACTGTACGTTTCGACGCAAATGAACATCCTTCAGCTATTCTATCTTGGGCGGCAAGTAATCCGTCTAAAAGGCCTACCTATGAGGGAGAAGTAACTCCCCAATCGCAATCTATTCTGGCTCGGCTTTGTTTCAACTCGAGCATATGAACTTGCTTCTGCTTAGGGCAATCACGTTGATATGAAAGGCGGCTATTTCCCACTTAGTCAATTCTTTGGCTTGGGAATACTTTATTTCATCTCCCTATCCCACCCACCTACCTATCGTGCGTGAGACAGTTCGGTTCCGAAAGGGTTTAAGGCAGTTATTCAGTGTCGAAGGATGACCGGCAGCTATCGACGCAGTAGCAATCAACTTTCTCTATAAACTTAGATAGAGAAACTGGATTAGGTGGTTATATACGTAATTTCAGACAATAGCGATAGATAAGGTAGGAGCTCCCACCAGTCCAAGAAGGGCTATTAAGGCAGGCGTAACTATTGGAGGAATAAGGATATCCTACTTCAGAAGGAAAGATGAAGACTTAAGGCGTATCATATTGAAAGCAAGGGGAAGAAATATAAGGCGTGTTATTTCAAGAGGAAGGTAAGAGCTCCATAACCCCTATCTATGAGTTACTTAGCTTCAGGTCCTTTCTTTTCCTTCTCAGGACCGCGAACAGGACCTTTCCTTCTCTCACTTCCCCTTCCTTCTGAGCGAGCCAGCCCCTTATTTCGTTCTTTTTCCTCAGGTCCTTTCTCCTTCTCAGGACCTGAAAGAAACAAGCACACTTTATCAATAAAAAAAAGCAAGTAGCCGCCTCTGATAGAACATGTGCAGAGAGGGTGTGCTTCGCTTCCTGCCAGTGATCGCCTTCTTACTTAATTAAGCTGAAAAGGATTGTTCTGTTGGGCGGGTTGGCCGACCCATCCTCTTTCTCCGTCCCAAGGAGGGGGTGATTTATGTTGTTCCTCCAGTTCCCCCTTGGTAATGCATGATTCCGAGCAGAAACGGAGATTTCCCAGGCTCCAGCCAAGCCTTCCTTATTACATTCATTCCTTCATTTTAGACCATTCTCCATCCAATCCTCTATGCCCGCCCTTCACGCCACTCTCCCTTCTTGACGTCCAAAGAAAGCCAATCATGGGCAAGAAAAGAGAATAGAGAGCCCGCTATATCTATATAAGGAAGCACCTTTACGTAGTATTTATCCACGTGAACATAAAAATGTAGAAGAATGGCACGAATAACATGAATATAGTATAGTAGAGCCTGGAGAAAAAAGCAAAAAAGAAAATCATATATAATGTGAAATGTTGAGTGATTTGATTGATTCTTAAACCCACTGGGGTAGTGAGTTCTTCAGGTATGGAAGGGGAAGAGCCATGCCTGGGGGTGGGAAACTCACTTTAGGAACTAACCATAGAATGCCTTCCCAGCCAGCAAGAATGCCTTCCGAGCAAGCCAGCAGTTCAATGATATCTGATCAAAGTAAACCCTCCCTCTCGGCTAATGTACCATCCTGCAATCGGGGGAGCATGGGTAGCATTTCAAGCATCGGAGTGGGCCTACAGCGA
>APFE030218545.1:0-11517 GCA_000404065.3 Pinus taeda | reverse complement strand
AATCAGCTGAATGATTTAGAGATGGTGCGAAAGAAGTGGCAGAGATTGCGCAAGCGATAGCAATATTTGTGCCGTGCGTTGACTAGCCCATTTAAAAAGCTCAATTGTTGAATTTCAGGTATTTTCGATTGCCATATTTATGACAGTTGAGATTAGTTTTTGTGTTGAAATTAGAAGCTCTTGAAATTTCTTACATGATCCGTTCTTAATTTTCTCTAGATTGTCTGAATCTATGGTTAAACTAATTTTAATTTTAATTTTAAGAAATTTCTTGAATTATTTTACATTATTCCTCATGAAATTGATGCTTTCTAATTTTCCCCTGCTTTGTTAAGATTCGTTTAAATTAATTTATATTTTGATAAACTTAGGATATTATTGGCCACCGTACCTGTAAAATGTTGGAAGAGAATTCAGTTTTCATGGCCTTTGTCGCAGATTTATGGTGATATAGTTGATGAAATTACTCTGCAGAATATGTTAAGACGTTTGTCGCATATTTTTGTGCAAGGATTCAATTCTGGATAAAGGATTTCTATCTCTACCTTCTGTGGCTTTCTCCTCTGCTTCCTGCACGATCGATGCCTCGACTTACGCTGTTGGCTCCACATAAACTAAGTAGAATCTCCGGCCGCCTTTTCTGGTAAAATAGTTCTGGTGAAGATCCCATTAAATTAATTTTAATTTTAATAATTTAAATGACACAGAGTACTCGTTAATAGGCATTTGCAGTAGATTTATGTGAATGTATTGATGAAATTATTCTACACAATATTTGTTTCAATGATCTTTGTCTAGGGATTCAATTCTGTATAAAGAGTTGTTGCCTCTACCTTCTACCGCTTACTCCGGTGCTTCCTCTGGGGCCAATGCCTCTGCAGCTTCCTCTGGTGCCTCGTCTAGGGGGCTCCAGTAAATCTAAGTCAACTGTTGCTCCACCTGCCTATGCCTGCGCAGCTATATCTGAGTTCATATATTCCACCGACCATAACTGATTGCTGGCAACGATAATGATAGCACTCAGGCACAGTGAAATGCTTTTAATATTGAATTTACAGGTTGAGAATGAGATATTATAAACGTTGAGCAGAAAAATGAATGAGAGATGATGAAGTTAATATCTCAATTAAAGGGATTGTGTTTTTAATTTAGAGAATATATATGTGAGAGAATTATGTTCTTAATTTAGAGAATATATATGTGAGAGAATTAATATTTGGTGGTATAATGTACAAAAATAATCACCAAAAGTTTGCGAATATCTTCCCGGAAAATTCGATTGCTCTGCTTCAACTACGTATAAAGATATCAGACCTTGTAGACTGAGCTTTTTCTAGCGCGAAGCATCCATTTAGGTTGAGGAATTTAAGGTTTATGAGACTTGAAAGTGTCCAATTCCTGGTAGTTTCATTCTTGCTAATGTTTATGGCAAGGCAATATTTTATGAAATGTCAATAGTTTGGAACCAGGGATAAACACATTCAACCATCCCTATCTCTGATATGGATGCTTTCTTCAATGTGAGATCTCTTAAAACACCCACCGATTCTTTCGAAAACTAAAGCTAGCTATTGGACAACAGTCCATTGTCAAAGTTGTGTGATGTTTTCGCTGGAATTAGGGATCAAACACAACACTCTAGCTAAGAATTGTAATGTCTTAGTTTTCATTAAATAAATTTCTCACAAGCAATATTGCAGTGATGCAGTACAGGTGTTGTGGGAGGGAGATTAGGAGATGGTGCACAGGTGGTACAGTTTAGCATAACACGGTATCATGGTTTTGGGGAAAAATTAATTAAACTGCTATAAAATCAATTAAACTGGCGATTACTGATAATTGATATCGGATGAGACTGCATTGGTTTTTGGGCGTGGTTCTTTGATAAAATTGGGAGTTATTAAATTTAATGCATTGGTTTTCAATTTTTCAGAGTTGTGTGAGTATTCAGTTAAAATAATTCTAAATTTTGATGTATTAATGAAATTAATTGAGTACTGGTTTTCGTTTTTTTTTTCATAGTTAATTTAATTGTTGGAGTGCTATTTTTAAGTTTTTCAAATTTTGTACGAATCGATTAACTTAATTTAGATTTTAAAATACATGTAGAAATCGTATCACATGTCATGGCATGGTTTGAAAGCGTAATCATTTTTATTGTCCATTGTAACAAAAATTTATGTTATATATATTATAGAATGCATTTTTTTTAAAGCTTTGTATTGTATTTATGCACAATGATAAAATTCCAAAAAAGGCATTGTTGCCTCTGCTTTCTCGCTCTTTGCATTTATGCACAAGGATTCAATTCCAAATAAAGCATTGTTGACTCTGCTTTCTCGCATTTTCCCTGTGCTTATTCTACAGCTGATGCAGCGTTATGTACTTCCCATTGCAGCCATATCTGCTTCACTTTCCATTACTCTTTTCATGAAATTAATTGACATGGTCAAATGCTTAATCTTATATGATAGCGAAAATTACATGGTCAGATGCTTTTACTCTTGAAGTTAAATATGATCGCGAAAATGAGATATGATTAGACTGTGGGTGGTTGTTTTCTAAGGTTTTGTGAATGTTGTTAAATTAAGTTTAATTTTAATATGTTTTTTGATTTGACATTAGTACTGATGAAATTGCCTGACAAAGGAGATATGAATTAGACTGTGGGTTGTTGTTTTATAAGGTTTTGTGAATGTGTGGTTAAATTAAGTTTAATTTTTAATATGTTCCTTGAATTATTTGACATTAGTACGGATGAAATTGCTTGACAGAGTGCCTTTTGATGTTCTGGAATATTTTTAAAGATTGGATTAAAGTATTTTTAATTTCGATACACTTATAGAATTAGTTGCCATGGTACTTGTAAAATGTTCGAAGATAAAATCATTCTGCAGGGTATGTTAAGACGTTTGTAGCATATTTTTGTGCAAGGATTCAATTCCAGATAAGGAATTCTTGTCTCCACCTTCTGTGGCTCTCCTCTGCTTTTTCAACGACTGGTGCCTCTACTTATGTTGTTGGCTGCCGATAAACTAAGCTCCAACCGCCTATGCTCCTAAAAAACTAAGTCGGTAGTTTTTGTGAGGATTCGATAAAATTAATTTAAGTTTGTGAAAATGTTTGACAGAGTACTAATTTTTCATGCATTTGCAGTATATTTATGTCAATGCGTTGATAAAATTATTCTAAACAATACTTTTTACATTGATCTTTGTCTAGGGATTCAACTCCGTATAAAGAAGTGTTAGCCTTTAATATTGGATTTATAGGTTAAGGAGAATGAGATATGATGAACTCTGAGCAGAAAAATGAATAAAACACGGTGAAATTAATACCTCAATTAGAGGGGTTGTCTGCTTAATTTGGTATATTTGGAGAATATATATATATATGAATTAATGTTTGGTGGTATAAATTACAGAAATAATCGCCCAAAATTTGGGAATTTCTTCCCAGAAAATTCGATTGCTCCTGTTCAATTACTTCCAAAGATATCAGACTGAGGGTTTTCCATTTACTTTGAGGAATTTAAGGTTTAAGAGACTTGAAAGATTCTCTGCTGAGTGCAATTCCAGGCAATTTTGCAGTTTCACTCTACTCATGTTTATGGCAAGGCAATATTTTGTGAAATATCTCTTAAAACATGCGCAGATCCTTTTGGACAACAGTCTATCTTAAAATGCTTTTACTATTAAAGATATATGAGAGCGAAAATAAGAAATGGTTAACCCTGAGCAAAAGGTTAAAATGAATTTGTAATATTCCTCAATATAGTTACTACTCTCGCTCAGGCCAGTTGTTCTTCTTTTGTTTGCAGCTTCACTCTGTTTCTTACATTCCGTAGTGTAAGAAACAATCAATAGGTATCAAGAATATTTTCCCGAAACAATCAATAGGTATGAACCATATTTTCTCGAAACAATGAATGCCAACAAATACGTGTGAATTATGTGTCAGCCGAAACCATTAATGGCAACAAAAACCCGCAACCGATCCAACAATGATTTCATATTTTTTTACCCCATTGATTTTTCATCTATTTTTTATTCCATTAATTGATTGGCTTAAAATAGTATCAAGCCCTTTCGTTTGAAAGAATTGCAACTAATCATTTAAAAAAAAATTGCACTTAATCATTTGAGTGGTTAACCAAGCTTTTTGCATTAGCACATTCTCATTTCTCTATGTTTTGCATATGCTCCACGCTGATTTTCACTGAGAAATATTCCCTTGTATATTTATGCTTCATTTATTCTTTTTACCGATCCTGTCTCATTGGCTGCTTAATATTATCATACGGCCGTATTATTATTATTTTTTGTGATTCACATCCCAAAAGAGAATTAGTAATGTGTTAGGAAAATTCTGATATCGCGCAGACAAACACAATAAAGCTAATTAAAAATCTACCTTATTAATTTCATGGACAGAAATTTAAATATTCATTAATACCATTTTTAACGGTTGAGACTAAAATAAATACAGCTAATTGAAAATCTACCCTATTAATTTGATCGGAAAAGATTTACTTATTTAATAATACCAAAATAATTGAAACTAAAATTTCAGAGCCTTTTCGATGTTGGAAGCATAATATAGCATGTGGGGTTTACATGTAGTTTTAGTATCTAACCAGGTTGCTTATTTTGGGGATGTTTCTTTTGGTATGTGAGGTTGGTTTCAATTTTATTGCTTCTCTCACCATTATATTATCAACCAAATATATATTTACAGTGCACACATAAATTTGGTATTGAAATATAGATTAAATATATAAGTAATAGTTTAATTTTTTTTTAGTGTTTAGAGAAATTGATAATTGGGCGAGATTTATACTCACTTGGATACACATACTGTCAATAAAACTTTGGAAGCATAATATATCATGTCAATTTTATTGCTTCTTTGACCGTTGTATCATTAACCAAATATATATTTACACTTCATAGAGAAATTTGGTATTGAAAAATAGATTAAATACATAAGTAGTAATTTAGATATGTTTTTAGTGTTTAGAGAAATTGATAATTGAGCATTTATTCTCACTTGCATATGATGTCTGAGTTTATTAAAAACATAGTAGATCAGAAAATTATGATATTTTGCTAGAAATATAATATATTATGTTGGATTTATGTGTAGCTTCTAGATCAAACAATGATATCATGTGTTTAATTGTATGAATAAATTCTAGTTTCAAGCCCATTGCTTCCTTGACCAATATATTTTTAACAAAACATATATTTACCTTACCAATAAATTCAGTGACGAATTATAAATTAAATATATAAGTAGCAGCTCAATGACAACTGTATTTATTTTATTCATACAATATAGATTTTGTATTTTATTTTAATATATTTCAAATATTTTCTCTTAAAACAAGTTAGTAAATTATATCATTTACTAAAATACTAAGACTATACTATATCAAAAACTTGCCACACCACATCAACAACTTAACATATTGTATAAAATTTATGTGTAACTTTTGCATTCAACACTCATATGATTATCAAGGAAAATAATAAAATTTGTTCGTAGAGAGAAATTGTAGAGTGTAAAATAGACTTCAATTCTATTTTCTAGATATTTGTTTCTGTTTAATAAAAATAATTATAAAATTTATATAATTGAAATTTATGGTTATGTATATTATTAAAAAGTATTTTAATCGTATAATTTTGCCTTCAACTCCAAAATAATTTTGAATTCTCGCTCATTTACAAAATAATTTTGAATCTTTGCCAACTTATCTTATTTACGCACTATAGAACTTTAAAACTCTAATATTTTATCAAAAAATTGACTTGTAAAACTAAAATGATAAATCTATAAATAATCTCACAACTTTCTAAAAAAGAATTCCACTTAATTACACCAATTAAGTAAGAAACAAAACCCACCAATTATATAAAAAGAGAAAATTCAAAGCATCTCCCAGATATAGGGAGAGGAAATCACAATTCGTATGCAGAAACCATGAAAGCAACACTAATCCTAACACAACACAAAACATTTACATTAACAATTATTTCCTAGTTGTTCCCAATGAAGCATATGCAACTATTTTCCAACCTGTGACGATAGAGCATTTGGACCATAAACCATTGAGTGAGCTCTATTAAAACGAGGTCCCCCACCAATGAAATCACCAGTAATCCCAACACAACACAAGAAATCAACATTAATCCTAACACAACACAAAACATTTACATTAACAATTATTTCCTAGTTGTTCCCAATGAAGCATATGCAACTATTTGCCAACCTGTGACAATAGAGCATTTGGACCATAAACCATTGAGTGAGCTCTATTAAAACGAGGTCCCCCACCCATGAAATCAACACTAATCCCAACACAACACAAAACATTTACATCAACAACTATTCCTAGTTGTTCCAGATGAAGCATGTGCAACTATTTGCCTTCATCATGTGCAACTATTTGCCAACCTGTGACTATATAGCATTTGGACCATAAACCATTGAGTGAGCTCTATTAAAACGAGGTCCCCACCCATGAAATCAACACTAATCCCAACACAACACAAAACATTTACATCAACAACTATTTCCTAGTTATTCCATATGAAGCATGTGCAACTATTTGCCAACCTGTGACTATATAGCATTTGGACCATAAACCATTGAGTGAGCTCTATTAAAACGAGGGTGAACATAAACCATTGAGTGAGCTCTGTTAAAAGGAGGTCCCCCACCCTGTAGTCTTCCATATGTTGGTGTGTTTGTTATCATGTAGGTGTAGTTTAGCGGCCCTTTTGAAAGGGAAAAGGAAAAAATAACACTTTAGTTTGATATTTAATTACGCTTTTACCTTTATAATTTGATTTATAATTTATAGAAAATAGAACAAATTTAAATTTTAAGGACAAGGTATAATTTCAAATGGAGGAGATAGGAGAGATTGTCGGTAAACATTTAAATATTAATTCTTTATAATTTACTACCAGATGATATAGGAGGGATTGAGTCTAAACATTTATATATTAGTTTAATATGAGAGATTGGTGGTGTTTTCAAAAGGAAAAATTAGATAAAAAAATAATGATAATAATTAAACATAATGTTGGCTCAATTAAAATCATTTTGCAAGCATTGATATAAAATTATAAATATTTTTTGCTAAAAAAAACCGTAATATGCATATCACATTAAAAGAAATTAAAGGAATGGTGTGAAGGTCACAGCTTAGGCCGTGGGCAAAAATCCAGTCATATTAAGCGCTGATGTGGCAGAGGTCGGGTGCTACTCAAACCACTTACAAACTAACAAAAGAAAGATTTAAGTAAAATGATTCATATTCGCAATGAGAAAATACAATTAATAAATATGTAAAACTTTAATTAATTTAAATTTTTCCCTAGAAAATAAAATTAAAATTCATATTCATAACTATTATATTTACAACATTCTTATTCAAATTTAATTGATAAGTATATAAAAAATCAATATTTTGCAATAAAAGTTTTTTCTATTTATCTATATATTTATAAGCAACACTCCATAACACATTAAAAATTTTAAATTTTAAAAATTTATAAAAATACCAAAGAAAATTTCTCCATATATATGTAACCAAATATATTATCAAATTTTTATAAAAGTAAATAAGGATACATATATTATTGAATTTTCATAAAACTAAAAATCGGGATATATAGATGTGAAATTTATATAAAGATAAATATTAATATTAATAATCAATATAGATCCATCTTAAGTTCGGATCTACTAGCACGCACAACAATCAAATTTCTTTATGTGAAAATTTCAACCACAAAGACATTTGCAATTGAGAAATTTGATCCCTCTCTGAGGCGCAGTATATCCATAACTTAAGATGAATCTATATTGATATAAGATAAAAATTAAAGTATCATTTTTTCATCATTTATAATTTAATCTAAAAAATTAATGATATTATGAAAATATTAAGATAATGAACATTGATTGCATATTTTTGTGATCAAAGTTTGAAGAATGGTTATTCAGAAATAAATACAGGTTATCCACTTTATTTTTATTGTGGATGCTTTTATTCAATGGCATATCCCCTCATCGGGACATATGTGTCTAAAGAATAATGTCATAGATCTAAGGGTTATAAAGAAGTAACGGTGAGAGAGAAGGGTTATATAGAAGTAAGGGTGAGAGAGAAGAGAAAATCAATGGATGGTTGGATAATGGAAGCAGAGAATATAGAAAATCTTAAGAGAAAACCCTAAAGAAAAAATGTAGAAGAAAGATCCAAAGAAAAAGGGAAAACCCCTAAAAATAAAGGTAATTCAATATGGGATAATATAATTCAAAGAAGGATTTTGAAATAATAAAAGTTTTATTTTGATTGAGGGTTTAGGATTTACTATAATAGTGATTGTATGATCTGATATAATTGGTTAATATGTGGATATATCAATTCAAAAATAATATAAGGTAACCTTAACCCATAAAATAAATTTATGGATAAATTTATTAATTAATAGTAATTTTTTTAGAATATAGAGAAAGAATTCCATAAGAAAATAGAGATATAATGGAGATGAAATAGAGATGAATAAGATAGTGTAGTAAGAAAAAGGATATAGGTAAAGAAAGATACAAATGCGATATAATGCAGAGAGGGAAGGATTAATAAAAAGGTGATGCCTTACTTAAGGAAATACTAAGATAAAGAAATAAAAATAAATTAGATAAAGGACCGGTGACAAGGGGAAAATGGAAGGTGGGGCCATCAACGGAAGAGAAACAAGGGAAAGGAAAAGGGGGGCAGAGGGGAAAAAGGGAAGGTGGGGCCAACAACGAAAGAGAAACAAGGGAAAGGAAAGGGGGGCAGAAGGGGGAGGCAAGGGAGGAGAATTAAGCGGAATATTAGATAGTATGGGTAGCGTAATAAGGAGAGCGAATTTGTGTTGACTTCAAGTCTAGTATCCCTATTGAGATTGTTTCGATGCTTTATAATTTCCGAGCCCTCTCTAAATATTCTCTTAAATTAATAGTTTTCTTTTTTGTTGATTTGAATGTCTTCTAAACAAATAAGACACGAGGAATGTTTGGAGTACTGTGCAAGTGTTGAAGTGTGTATAAGTTCATTTCAAAAACAATGAAATTTCATCTTATATTTAATATAAATATATTTGCAAAATAATTTATCTTTTTCCATGCATTTTTAATATTAATATAAAAAAATTATCCTTTAATAGAATTAAATTTCTTTATGTAATTCAAACATTAATATGAATTCTTGTGGTTATCTTGGTTTTGCAGCTCGGTCTACGTGAATGCACATATGTGGTTTATACTTGAATCTTCCATATTTTTAACTTATTCACCCTTGACCATCTAATACAGCGTGAAAAATCCCCATTTTGATTCGCGATCAATGACCACCCAGGGAGGAGGGGTCCCTGACACCTCCAACCCGTCTTTTAACCAACCCCGTCATTCGTCCTCGATCCCTCCCAAGCCCAAGTCAAGTGACACCATGGATATCGACAGGCCTGACACCTCCCTCCCAGAATTGTCGGGAGCGCAAAATCACTCTACCCCGAACACCTACATTTCCGAATCCCTGGAGATCCCCACGAAGAGTATCTACAAATTCATCGGCATCTAGCTGACTGATAAATCCCTAATGCAACGAATTGCGCTAAGGTGGAAACTGAAATCCCACTACAATGTTTAACTCAACTACAAAGGGTACTTCATTGTGATATTTTATTGGGTTTGATATCTTTGCATTGTAATGGAAGGAGGCCCTTACTTATTCAACCCCATTAGCCTCTACATGTGTTAATGTATAGAAATTTCTACCTAGACAAATATGAATTCTCATGGGAACCAGTTTGGATATGCTTGTACTCTCTCCCTTAAGAGTACTAGGACCCTAAAACCCTAGTTAAAATTGTCAATAAGCTAGGAAGATTTGTTCATCTCTCGGAGCAAACCAAGCAAGGAAGGTATGCCTTCTATGCTAAGATCTATGTCTATATGAGCATATCAGAAACTCTTCCATAAGTCGTAGGACTAGAATATGAGGACATTGATTGGATCTAAATGCTCGACTATGAAAATGTCCGCTTCATATGTCACAACTGCGATGAACATTGTCATTGTCAACTAACTTCCCCCAAGTGATCTGAGAATGGTGAAGTAACCAAGGACGACGATGTATTGACAAAATCCCCTCCAAAAGGCAGTATACAAAGAATCCAATGGATCTAAGGCACCTAAAAGATATTCCACTCGTAACAGCTTTGAAGTGCCTACAACTCTCCAGAAAAGTCTAAAAGAACAAGCCTCAACCTCTACTCCGAGAACCCAAGAATCCCATGTCCTAGCCATGGATAGGCTGGGATAGTCAATCCTTGGCAAGTTCCAACATCATCCACCATAGTAGCTCCTAGTGCGCCAGCCATGTAAGGCGCGGAGACCCCCTCAGCACACACTGAGGATGTCGATATGACAAAAGACAAAGATCTCATAAGCTTAGAGGGATTGTATATATTAGCCATGGAGGATGCATGCAAGAGGAACAACCTCAAGGATATCCCCCAAAGGGGCAACTATAGGAATGAAAAGAGGGTTGAGTATGAAGACCCCATGTATAGTGATCCTTTGATCACTTAAGGGATAGTTAGGAGGCAGATATGATGAGTTGATAGGTCAGAGATTTGGTCTAGAGAATCATTGATAAGAGGGCAGATGTTGAAGTCCAAGAGAGCAGTCCATCTTGGTGGAGCAAGAGGGTTGGTAGAGGGCATATCAATGAGCCTATGTTCAATCATTCTAGAGGCAGATAGAAGATTGATAGTGGCAGTATTGATGGTTGGTGATCCAGGTGGATATTGGTGGCCACCTGCCAAGTCCATCTGGACCCCCATCATTGTCTCTTTCAGCATTTTCAGTTTCCTTAATTATAGCACAACTTACTATTTTTAGCAGTTTTTCGGGTCCTGAACTTCTGGAGCCGTTTTGAGGCCCTAAACGACGTTTTTTGGGGAATCCAGTGGCAACATGGGTCCATGCACTGGACCGATGTTGACAACAATGGTAGTTCTCGGATAGATCTTTCTAACGAGCCATCATACGCATCAAACGGAGATCGTATGCCAAAGTTACGACCCCGGGAAGTTGATGTACCAACTTACCCCCAAACGGGGCCCACAGTTTGGCGTTTCATCTCCTACGGTTAGGTTTTGGAATGTGAAGGGTTTTCCATTGTTTCTCAATAATAAATAGGCCTTCGAGCCTCATTGTAGCACAAGTTCGGAACAGTTCAGAGACATGTAGCCGCACATCTCTTCTCAGAGATAAGATACCATAGTCCTAGCTGGTTTATTTCCAATTCTAGTTGTAAGCATATTTCGGTATTTTCCATTAATAAAATGAAGTGTTATTTCCACCGGATCTCTTTATTTATGGTTATCGCATCTCTGTATTTATGGTTATCTCTGTAATCTATTGCGTTCCTGTTTAAATCCGGATCAGTGG